>OY740785.1:64720304-64870593 GCA_963514005.1 Raja brachyura
TGTTCCCTTTGCACCATCTAATTTTATTTTGTGTCCTAGTTGTCCTGACCTGAAATCACTGTAGTCTGTGACATTTTTCTGTTTTTTTTCCAAATGATGTGCAGTTTAAGTCATATAGGGATAAATGAACAAATAGTGTTCAATTCTGGAGGAGCCGAGACTTTGTGCTAGTTCTATTAGTCAATAGTACATTAATAAGGCTAAATATTTACAAAAATAATTTTCTATGTGAATGTGTTTGTTTAAACTTTAGGTTTGTTGGAACATTGGGTACAATTACGATTAAATGTAAAGATCTGCGTATTATCCAGCTGGACATTCCTGGCATGGAAGAATGTTTAAACATTGCCAGTTCTATTGAGGTGAGATTTATTTTTATTGCTATATTCCAATTATTATGGAAACAGTACTTCTCTAATGTAACTTTGTACAAAGGATCACTTCAGTGGTTTGGTAGATTCTAGCATAGATTTGAAAGGTGAATAATTCTTTGTTCTGGTGCAAGGTTTACCTTGGATTGAACTCAGGCCACCCTTATTGCATTAAGGTGAACCTTTCAAGTTTTTTTAATAACATTGTGAAGTTTCTTTGAGAAATAGCTTTAAAACTATGTATAGATTGGGTTAAAATTTGAATATACCACGGTGTATTAGAAAAGCTGAAAGCAGTATGGCCTAAATACGTTGATTTTTGTAGCTTTTATATTTTAAGTTCCACACAATAATGCTCAGTTGGATTGTGTTTCATTGGAGTGATAACGTCAATAACAATTGAGATGAGAGTACAGTATTAGAATGTGTTGGAAAATTATAATACCTAATAATTATTGTATTTTAAAATTCAGCGTCTTTTTGATTTTCTTTAGATAAATAAAAGATTTCAAGTTGGTAGGTGTTCAATGTCAAATCGTCCAAGTTTAGCTTACAACATGCATTGATGACTACTACAGTTGAGCAACTACTCTATTATGTTGCAATGATTGTCACAGTATCGCTGTACTATGGAATATAATCCAGACACATAGAAATGCAGCTGCTGGAATCTTGAGCAAAGCACAAAGTGCCGGAATAACTCAGTGGGTCAGGCAGTATTTCAGGATAGGTGCATTTCAGGTGACTGTAGTAGGGAGGAGAAAGCTGGAAAAGAATTTGGGGTTGGACAAAATCTCGCAAGTGATGGGTGGATACAGGTGAGGGAGGTTTTGATTGTCAGATGGGTGGAAATAGTGGCAAAAAGGCGACAAATGGGTGTCCAATGAAGACAAGAGAAGTGAGATGTAAGCCCAGAGATATAGATGGAAGTGGACTGTGGCAGGGGAGGATGGGGCAGTATAGTGGAAGAAATGGGTGTGCACTGGAGGGGAGGTGGCACAGTAAAGGGAGTAGGATAATTCTTAAAATTGGAGAGTTCAGAATTCATACCATTGGATTGTAAGCTACCCAAGTGGAGAGTATGCGTTGGTGTGTTTGCGTGTGGCCTCTCTCTAGCAATGGAGGAGGACCAGGACAGAAAAGGCAGTCTGGAAAAGGGACTTAAAATGATTAGCAGTTGGGAGATCCAGCAGACTTTGGTAGATAGAGCACGTGTTTGGCGAAACAATCACAGTCCTGGGATGTCAGGACTGTCTTATGAACAAAGACTGCATAGACTCGGTTTATACTCTCTAGAATTTAAGAGATTGAGAGGGGATCTTATAGAAACTTACAAAATGCTTAAGGGGTTGGACAGGCTAGATGCAGGAAGATTGTTCCCGATGTTGGGGAGGTCCAGGACAAGGGGTCACAGCTTAAGGATAAGGGGGAAATCCTTTAGGACTGAGATGAGAAGGACTTTTTTCACACAGAGAGTGGTGGGTCTCTGGAACTCTCTGCCATAGAGGGTAGTTGAGGCCAGTTCATTGGCTATATTTAAGAGGGAGTTAGATGTGGCCCTTGTGGCTAAAGGGATCAGAGGGTATGGAGAGAAGGCAGGGATGGGATACTGAGTTGGATGATCAGCCATGATCGTATTGAATGGCGGTGCAGGCTCGAAGGGCCGAATGGCCTACTCCTGCACTTAATTTCTATGTTTCTATCACCGTCTTCTTTTGGTCTCGCTGATGGAAAGGAAGTCACATCAGGAGCACCAAATGCATTAGCTGAGGTATGTGATTATTGTATTTTAAACAGCTGGAAGGTCTTCTGTGGTCCATGATTGTAACCCAACTTTCCTCTAGGGGTCGCTGCTCCTCACATTGTATATCGATGATTTGGATGAGGGAATTGAAGGCTTCGTGGCCAAGTTTGAGGATGACACAAAGATAGATGGGGGTGCAGGTAGCGTGGAGGAAGCAGGGGATCCGCAGAATGACTTTTTAAACAAGTGTGTAAGATTTGTTATTTTCCAAGCATTTACTTTGAAGCTATGGATGTTTGGATGCCTTCTGCATTCAACCCCAGCACCTCCTGAGTTTCTCTATATTTACTCTTCCTATGCCTTTCATTATTGTAGCCTTTCCATTCCCTTCAGGGTGTATTCTGATTGGACCAGTTGTTGAATTCACTTCAGTGCATCGGGGTAGGTTGATTCTAATCATGTCTTTTCGCTGACTGGTTTAGGATTAAATGCCCAGATCCATGTGTGTTGATCCCTACATGCACTCCTCCAGCTCTAGAGCTGTCTCCTCTGCTGGTTGGGTGTCTAGAACAGAAGTTCATCATATGAAGGAAAAGGAATGTTGATGTATGCTGGAGTGAGCAGGGTTGTACTGATGGCCAAAGTAAAACATATTTCTGTGAAAATATAATTTAGTTGTAGTCTTCTTTTTATGATGGGAGTAAACCTTAAGAGTTACTTTGCTAAAGATGACTTTCTACCACCGCCCCCAAAACGTCCTCTGTAATATCTAAATTTGAAAAGAGTTAATGTTCTTTCAGCAGAACATGTTGCTCTTTCATGTGCTTCTAATTATACCCAGGAGAGCAAATAACTCGTCTGAGTTGCACTTCAGCCTTCTGTTCATTTTTTTAATAACACAACTTTTTGGCATAACAATTATTTGCTAATGTTGGAAAATACTATTGCCAAATGGTGTACATTAATTTTGAATGATTCATTTTTTGTAGAAATCCCTAGGGAATATGGCAAAAAGTAGGTTCATCTGTTCGGATCATCTTTAATTTATGACCAACTTCAGATGATTGGCACTGAATATTTTCTAAAATGAGAGGTTACGTTGATTGCTGTCAACCAGTTGGGATTTCAATCATTTTATGTGATAGAATAACAAGTATTATGATTTTTCTATTCGGGAAGTTGTGACGAGTACCATATGATTCAAATATTTAAAATATTTATCTTTGGCTACTAAGAATCTACAAATGTAGACCTTTCAGAGTGCCAGGCCATGCAATTACACCTACGTCATTTTCGGGTAGCATTCAAGGGTGTCATGGGGATCAAAGCTGCCATGGATATAATGGGATGTATGGTCTGCTGTAAAATAATCTTTATGATATTGCTTTGGATTAAAGCACTCAATGCATCATTGCTAATACGAAGGAAGGTGTCAACATTAAAAGGAGCACACAAACTGCAAAGAGATAAATAATACAATAAGTTAGCATATCAGTACTGTAAGGAATAAGAAAGCTCATGTTTCTGTCTTTCATTGCAAAGCGGATGGTGTACAAAATTGGGATGTTTTGCAGCGATTATGCGAGATGTCAGTAAGATCACACTTGTAATATAAGAATATAGTGGGAAATTTTCATCTCTATAAGGGTGGACGTATCGCACTGGAATTGGAATTTAGCAGTCGGAATCTTTTTGAAATAGCTGTGGTTTTAGGGTTTGGCAGGATAGATTCTGAAAGGGTGTATCCTGTGGGGTGGAGGTGTGGAGAGAGCGTTTCAGATTAAGGTGTTGTCCATTTACAATGAAACTGAAGATGAATTTATGCTGAGGCTAATAAATCTCTGGAATTCTCTAACCCTGCATTTATTGTCTGTATCTAATGTTAAATTTGACATATTTTTTGTTTTAAGCAGGATTATGGGAATTGGGTAGGAGAGTGGAGTTGAGGCCAATATAACATTAAGCATTATCTAATTGAATAACTCAATTATCTCAAAGGGTTATGTGGCCTTCAAATTCTATTTTTTATGTACATAAAAACGTGCTTTTTTTCTGGGCTACAATCCAAATAAGATTGGCCCAAGCTAAAGGAGACAAACCTGTTTTCTGGGGCACAATCCAAATAAAATTGGCCCAAGCTAAAGGAGGCAAACTTGTTTTGTCATAAGTTGTATTCAAGCCAAGTTGAGTTTATATGCACAGGTGCGGTGAAGTACAGGTACCATAAAAATCTTGCTTGCAGCAGCATTTCTGGCACAGACTTGGACAATGCATAAAACATAAATTGTGCATAAATTATGCAGGACAGCGGGGGGGGGGGGGGGGGGGGGGGGGAGACACACATTCTGGCAACACAATTAGGAAAACAAATCCATGGTAATATAAGTGGTTGTTTGTAGTGTTCCGTTGCCAAGATAGGATTGCAGTTCAAGAACCTAATGATTACAGGAAAGTAGATATTCCTGAAACAGGCGGTGTAGGTGTATTTCTATATCTCCTGTCTGGTGGTAGCAATGCGAAGGGGGTATTGCCCAGGTGGAGGGTATTGTTGATAGCAGTTGCCGCTGACGTGATAATGTCATATATAGATCCTTTCGATGGCAGGGAGTGCTATGTCTGTGATCCTGGCTGAGTCAACCATTCTTTGCTGCAGCTTACGTTTCTGTGAATTGTAATTACTGTAACAGACCATGGCACAGCCAGTCAGGATACACGATGATACCAGGGAGCGTAGTTTTTACAGTGCATCTGTAGAGATTTGTATTTTGTGATGTGCAGAAAATCTTCAAACTTATTGGAGGTGCTGGCACACCACCTTCGTCATTGCATCTATGTGTTAGGCCCAAGACGGGTCAGCTGAGATGTTAACACCCAAGAATATCTCCATTACTGACCTGCAGTGAAAACTAGCATGTGATTTCCCAACTCAATTAGTTCCTTGGTTTGTTGATATATATATATTTTTTAATTAATAGTTTTTTTATTGGAGGGAAAAAAAATAAAAAATTCACAGTACATCTGATGTATGGCATTACATTTTCCACCATTTTGTTTTTTATAAATAATAATAATAATAATATAAACAAAATAACCCTAACCCACCCTCCCTAAACACCCCTTGGCAGCTTATTTTTTCACAATCCAAATATATCACAAAATCAAATGCACTGTTTAACAATAATAAAGTAACAAAACAGAATAAAGGCAGATCCCCACTTAATGTCAAGTGCCCTCAGTCAATAGGTAGTTCCTTTAGACCCTCAAAGTATGATAAAAAGGATTCCCATTTCAAATAAAACTTTTTCACAGACCCCCTCAATGTGAATTTAATCTTGTCTAACCTTAAAAAAAAACAGGACGTCTTCCAGCCAAGCAGCTGCAGATGGAGGAGTGGTAGATTTGCAGACCAGCAAGATTCTCCTAAGGGCCAAAAGTGATGTAAATGTAATTATATCAGACTGGGTTGTATTTAAACCCAAGGTTTTACCTGTTACACCAAATACAGCTACAAGCGGGCAAGGTCTCACTGTCATCCCAAGGACTTCACTGATGGTTTAAAAACCACTGCCCAGTAGTTACCAAGTTTGGGACAAGACCAGAATGCATGAGCTAGATTGGCTGGAGAGAACGAGCACCTGTCGCACCCAGCGTCCGTCCCTGGATAGACGTTAGCAAGCCTGGCTTTGCTTAAATGAACCCTGTGTAAAACTTTAAATTGTATGAGCCCCAATCTAGCACATGATGACGAGGAGTGGACTTTTTTCAACGCTTCTGTACAGTACTTCTCAGACAGATCCATACCGAGGTCATCCTCCCACCTAGCTTTAACTTTGTTCAGGTTTTGATCTCCTAAATACATCAATCAAGAATATACTGTCGAGATCAGTCCTTTATTTGAAACGGTAACAGTGAGTTTATCCAACACAGGAGGGAGATCAGGAAAAGAAGGAAATTTTTTCATGACAAAGTGGCGAAGCTGAAGATATTTAAAGAAATGATTATGTGGGAGGCCATGTTTTTTGTGTAGGTAGTCGAAACTATCAAATATGTTGTTAGTGTATAAATCCTTAATGGACATAAGACCATTCAAACCCCACTGTCGAAAGGTTGAGTCAAGTGTAGAGGGGGGGAATAAATGGTTGCTGTGAATGGGACCCAGAACTGAAGCTGATGTAAGCTTATAATGGCAACGAAATTGGTTAAAAATTTTGATGGTTGATAGTACGACAGGGTTGGATGTAAATCTAGAGGGTTTCAATGGCAGGGAGGAATATACTAAAGCTGGGAGAAACGAGGAGTAACAGGATTGTGATTCAAGCAGACACCAGTCTGTATCTGGTCAGTGGAGCCAGAATAATATCTTTTGGATATTGGATGCCCAGTAATAATAAAGCTAGGAAGGCTCAGTCCACCTACTTCACGACCTCTTTGGAGAGTGCACTTATTGACCCTTGGAACCTTGTTACCCCATATATAAAAGAGGTTATAGATTGGTTAACTGAGTTAAAAAATGACTTGGGTAGGAAAACCGGCAAACATTGGAACAAGTAAATAAATCTGGGAAGTACAGTCATCTTCACTGACTGCACTCTCCCAGCCATAGTGAGTGGCAAACTACGCCATCTCTCAAAATCAGCCTTCATTTGGCTAACTTGAGGCATGTAGTTAGCTGCAAACAGGGATGTGAAAAAGCGGGTGATGTGTATTCCTAAATATACAAACCCTTCTTGAGATATGGGAAAGGGCAGGGTTTCCTGTTGGATCTGTATGGCTAAGTTGATGGGAAAGCATTTACTTTTTTGGAGGTTTAGTTTATAGCCGGAAAAAGTCCCAAACTGATCCAACAAGGACACAATTGCAGGGCTACTGGCTATAGGGTCGTGTGTCTCTATATGCTGATGACCTCCTAGGGTAGAAGGAGGTCATCAGCATATAGAGACACACGATGTTCCCTGTTTCCTCTCCTAATGCCCTGGAATAATGTAGTTGACCTAAGTGTAATAGAGAGGGTCGATTGCAATCGCAAAAAGAAGCAGAGACAATGGGCAGCCTTGACGAGTGCTAACGTGTTAATTGAAAATAATCAGATCGCAAATAATTGGTCTGTACACATGCTAAGGGTGAATGATATAATAGCTTAACCCAGGTTACAAATATTTTGCCAAATCCAAATCTCTCCAAGACTCTGAACAAATATGGCCACTCCACTCGGTCGAATGTCTTCTCCGCGTCCAAAGAGATAACAGCCTCTGGGCGCGGAGAAGCACTGGGCAAATAGACCACGCTGGCCAATCGGCGGATATTAGAAAAGGAATGACGATTTTTAATGAAACCTGTTTGATCTTCTGAGATTATTTTTGTGGTTGGCATTCTAAATGGCAAGCCAGTGCCTTCGCCAAAATTTTTACATCTACATTCAAAAGTGAGATGGGGCAATATGATCCACATTGAGTCGGATCCTTGTCTTTTTTAAGAAGAAGTGAAATAGAAGCCTGTGAAAGAGTGGGGGGTAATGAACCTTTTTCCAAAGATTCTTCAAACATTTCAAAAAGAACAGGTGTGAGCTTATCCTTAAATTTCTTATAAAATTCTAATGGGTAGCCATCAGGGCCAGGGGTTTTAGCACTCTGCATCGCCATAATGGCATTATTAATCTCTTCCTGCCCAAGGGGTTGGTCTCGATTTTCTGCTTCTTCTAATTCCAGAGTGGGTATTTCCAAATCGTCTAAGAAAGTTTCCATATTCATAGTATCCAAGGGGAATTCTGAGGTGTAAAGAGAAGAATAAAAGGCTGTGAAAGTATTGTTTATTTCTTTTGGATTGCTTGTTATGTCTTGGTGTATGTCTCTTATCTGAGGAATAAGCCGTGACTCGGATTGACGTTTCAGCTGGTGAGCCATAAGCCGGCTCGCCTTAACACCATATTCATAATAAAGACCACGAGTCCGGAGAATTAGTTGTTCTGTTTGATTAGTAGATAAAAGATTGAATTTTGTTTGTAAATCAGCCCGGCTTTTGTATAATTGGGTGGTGGGTGCTTCAGAATATTGCCTATCCAGGGTCAAGATGGATTTTAACAGGGTTTCCATTTCCTTCTTGCGTTCTTTATTGGCGTATGAAGTATAAGATATGATTTGACCTCTTAAGTAGGCTTTTAAAGTTTCCCAAATTAAAGAGCAGGATACGGACTCAGTTTTATTAATTTCAAGGAATGTGTCTATACTAGCTGACACAAAACTGCAAAATGTTTCATTGGAAAGCAAAAGGGGGTTGAGTTTCCAAAGAGGTCGTTCTTTAATATTTAAAGGAAAGCCTAGGTCCAGTATCACAGGTGAGTGATCTGATTTTACTATAGCAGTATATTCAATTTTCTTAACCCTAGGAATAAAAAGTCACTCTTCAAAAAACTCAGTTATAAATTTAACGGGGTCCAAGCCTTCCATCTTTTCAGGAATCCCGACCACCCTTAGGTTGGATCTCCGCGACCGGTTCTTGAGGTCATCTGACTTCATTTTCAGGAGTGTGTTTTCACTCTGTCATGCAGCTATAACAGTTTCGGCGCTCGCCAGTCTGTCACTGTGGTCATTCAGGCCATCTTCAACCTCGCGAATGCGTTCATCAATTTGTGATAGGATTTAACTTGCTCCAGACTGGTGTACACCGGCGACAAAGCCACTTCAAGTTCTCTTTTTAGGACAGAGTTAATTTCTTGTGTCATATCAGCAAGGAGTGCTGAACGAAGCCTCTCCAAATCCTATGGTAGTTCAAGGCCAGCTTCTGGGAGCGGTGCCAAAGCTGCAGCACTCTTGCTTGAGATTTCACTGTCTTTTCCCCCGGTTTTAGTTCGACGGCTCATTTTACTTACAGTTTCAGATGCTTAATACTGCCTTGAGTCCTTCATAGCGTTTAATAGCGGGTTATCTCAAAAATATAGCAAAGATAAACGAGTAGACTTGAGCAGTAATCGGGAGCCACGCTCACACACAGCTGTTCAACCCATGTTCAACCCGGAAGTGTGGTTTGTTGATATTGAACGACAGATTGTTTTTGTGGTGCCACTCAACTATGTGTTCTATCTCTACAGACTCATCACCACCCATGATTTGGCCAACAACAGTTGGTGAATTTGTAGATGGATTGGAGCTGTGTTTAGTCACACAGTCAGAGGTGTAAAGAGAGTAGAGCAGAGAGCTAAGCACAGAGGCCTGAGGTGCATCTGTGTTGATAGTGAGGAGGAGATGTTGTTACTAAATCTTGCTGATTTGAAGTCTGAACCAGTTCCAAAGGGTGGTACAAAGGGCTAGGTCTCGGAACTTGGAGATGTAGTCAGTGAAATGGCATCTATTGTGGCATTGGGCAAATTGAAAGTGGATCCAGGTTTCTTGACTTGTCTCTTGGTAGTCAATGACTACCATCATTAATTGTGGTCTATTAGTCAGACTTTATGACTTTAGATATACAGCGTGGAGACAGGCCCCTGGGAGCCCCTGTCTAAGCTGACCTGCGATCACCCCATAAACTAACATTATCCTATGCACTAGGGACAATTTACAGAAGCCAACCTACAAATCTGCACCTCTTTGGAGGAGACATGGGAGGAAACCAGAGCACTTGGTGAAAACCTATGTGGTCACGGAAAGAATGTACAGATAGTGCCTGTAGTCAGGATTGAACCCAGGTCTCTGATGTTGCAGGGCAGCAATACACCATTGTGCTGCCCTAAATGTGGCAAAATATCGCATGAGTTGATATTGGGGAAGAAGGCCAGAGGTCGGCTTAAGTGGTAGTTTAAAGGTGGAAAGCTAAAAAGGCAGAGGTTCGGGGAAAGGCTTCTAAGACTAATTAATTAAAGGTATGACTGTTTGTACGGGAGTAATTCAATCGTGAGGCTGAACATTCAGCCAGAATTTAGAAGGGTGAATTGACCTTGAGTTCAAGGATTGTTGGGATGGAGTATATTAGATATGCGGAGGAAGAAGGCAAGAAAGGGATTTAAAAGTGCGAGCTTTAAAATTGAAGCTTTGTTTAAGCTTTGGCCAATGAAAGAGATTGCCCAAGAGTTCATTGGAAATCTCAAGGGCAGAAGTATAAAGTTACATGGAACTGTACAGCACAGGACCTGGCCTTTTGGCGCTCAATGTTTGTTACGAACATGATGCCTCATCAAACTAATCTCATCTGTCTGTACTTGATTCATATCTCTCTATTCCTGCACTACTTTAGTCAGAGTGGTGAATCTGTGGAATTCATTGCCACAGATAGCTGTGGAGGCCAAATCATTGGATATTTTTAAAGCTGAGATTGACAGGTTCTTGAGTAGTGAGGGTGTGAAAGATTATGGGGAGAAGGCAGGAGAATGGGATTGAGGGGGAAAGATAAATCGGCCATGATTAAATAACAGAGTAGACTCAATGGGCTGAAAGGCCTAACTCTGCTCCTATGGCTTATGAACCTGTGCCCATCAACCTCTTAAATGCCCCTTTCGTATCTGCCCCCACTACCACTCCTAACAATGTATTCCAGGCCCTTACCACTCTTTTTAAACGCCTGGCACATCTCCATTTAAACTTTCCACCCCTCACCTATACAGCTATGCCCTCTAGTTTTGAACATTTCCACCATGGGAGGGAAGGCTCTCACTGTCTACCCTATCTATGCCTCTCATAATTTTATATTCTTCTGTCGTGTCTCCCTTCAACCTCCGATGTTCCAAGAAAACAATCCAAGTCTATCCAACCTCTTTTGAGCTGAAACCCTCTAATTCAGGCAGCATTCTGGCAAACCACCTCCACACCCTCTCAGAAGCCTTCACATCTGCCCTGTAATGGGGTGACCAGAATGGCACGCAATACTCCAAATGTGGCCTTACCATAGTCCTATATAACTGCCTCATGACTCTTGTATTCAATGCCCCAAGCAATGAAGGCAAGCATACCATATTCCTTCTTTATCACCCTAACTATTTGTGCTGCTACCTTTAGTGAGCTATGAACTTGGAGTCCAAGATCCCTCACATCATTGCTGTTAATGGGTCTTGCCAGTAACTGTATACTTGTATTCAACTTCTCAAAATGCAACACCTCACACTACTCAGGTTAAATTCTATCTGCCATTTCTCCACCCACTGTTGCAGCTAATCTATATCCCGCTGTATCTGCTGATAGCATTCATCACTGTTTGCAACTCCTCCAATTTTGGTTCATCAACAAATTAACTCGCCAACAATCTACATTTACATCCAAATAATTTATCTATATCACAATAGTAGTCAATAGTCAGATTTATTCATCACATACACAATGAAGTGCAGTGAAATGAACTTGCCAGCAGCGGTACAATAAAAAAGAACACACAATAAACAATAACAAATCTAACACAAAACATCCACCACAACATTCATCACTGTGGTGGAAGGCGCAAAGTTTAGTCAATCCTCCTCCATTTTTTTCCCCGTGGTTGGGACCATAAACCTCCGCAGTCGCTGTTGCGGGCAGCCAGATGTACAGGCAAGGTAAGTCCCGGATCGGTGCTTCCCTACCGTAGACTGCGGCTTGAAGATGACATAGGCCGGCGGTCGGAGCTCTTCTCCAGGGATTCCCGGCGAGGCATCCCGCTCCGGACGGTACGTAAGTAAGTCTTCTGGCGACTCCCAGCGAGGGATAGCCCGCTCCTCGATGAAAAGTTCACGCTGTGCCCGCTGCTGAAGCTCCGGGCCCGTCTCAGGGAAAGGCCGCACCAATTCTTGTTGTTAGGCCGCGAGGGAGATGACATGGAAAAAGTCACCCCTCCGTGGAGGAGGTGACTGAAAGCGGTTCCCCCCGTACCCCCCCCCCCTCACCACTCCCCACACAAGACACACCAAGAGACATTAAAAGAAACATTTGGACATACAAACAAAGTAGAATTGACTAACACTCTGCTGGCAGGGCAGCTGTCTCGCAGCGCCCCCACCGACCCACAAACAGCAGAGGTTCCAGCCCAGATCCCAGCAGACCTCCATTGGTCACAGAACTCCAGACGGAACATATACCTTCCACCACAACCCTCTACCTTCTATGAATAAGCTAGTTCTAAATCTTTCTCAATCTCAAACTGCCTTAACATATTTATATTCTCCACACTGATCTCGCTGTCCTTCAAATCCTTTTCCTCGGAGAATACAGATGCAAATATTTGAATAGTACCTCACCTACATCCTCTGACTCAAAGCATAGATTCCGTCCCTTAACGTTAAAGTGGTCCCACTTTCACTCCGGGCACTCTCTTAATTTTAATGTGTATGGAAATCGTTAGGATTTTTTCTTAATCTGTTTTGCCAATTACATTTCATGACCCCTTTTGGACCTTCTAATCCCCCACTTGAGACGGCTTTATATTCCTCATGAGCCAGGTCTGATGCCACTTCCTTAAACCTGACATATGATTCATTTTTTTCCTTCCTGACTAACATTAGGTATGTTACAAAACTTACCTTGAGCAGCGCTGTAGTTCTGCCACTCCCCGTGTGCGCGACTTTGGCACCTTTCAGAGGGGGAGCGGGTTTAAAATGCTGTTTTTCTGCAGACTGGGCAAATCGATCCATCTCAAGGGATTTCGTTGCTAAAGGGAAATTGCTCCGACATTTGTCCCCATCCCCCCCCCCCCCCCCCCCCCTGCCATGTAACCACTGCCCTCCACCCCCCCCACCCCACAACGCTCTGTCCTCAGTCCACTCACCTGCCTTCCTCCGGCCACAACCCCCATCCTTGCCGCGTGTTCACCATCCCCCCCCCCCCCCCCCCCCCGGACCTCCCCCTCTCCGACACCGAAAGGTCGTTCCTCAGCAGAGGTCTTACCTTTGTCCCCCTCCGTCCCCACCTCAATGAGTTTCGCGCCCACCACGACTTGGAGCTCTTCTACCGCCGCCTCCGCCTCACAGCGTTCTTCCACAGGAATACGGCCTCGCCCCCCACTGATGATCCCTTTTCCTGCCTCCCACGAACCCCCTCCTCGTGGCCCTCCGGCTTTAGAACTCTTTATACAGAACTGCCGTCGGGACATCAACCGCCTCAACTTCTCCACTCCCCTGTCCCACTCCAATCTCTCTCCCCCCCCCCCCCCCCCCCCCCCCCCGAACGTACTGCCATCGACTCACTCTGTAACAACCCAGACTGGGTTATCAAACCCGCCGACAAGGGAGGTGCCGTGGTAGTCTGGCGCGTCGATCTCTACAAAGCGGAGGCCACCCGCCGACTCTCGGACACCTCCTACTTACCCCTGGACTATGACCCCACTGACGAGCACCAGGCCACCATCTCGAGCACCATAACCAACTTCATCAACTCTGGCTCCCTATCCCCCCGAGCCTCCAACCTCATCGTTTCCCAGCCTCGCACGGCCCGATTTTACCTTCTCCACAAACCCGACTGCCCAGGCAGACCCATTGTCTCTGCCTGTTCGTGCCCCACCGAACACATTTCCACATACCTTGACTCCATCCCATCCCCCTTTGTTAAATCCCTCCCCAAAAAAAATACAAAAATAAAAAATAAGCTGAAGAAGGGTCTCGACCCGAAACGACGCCTATCTCCTTTGCTCCTTTGATGCTGCTGCAGCCGCTGAGTTTCTCCAGCCTTTTGTGTACCCTTTGTTTTATAAAGGTATTTTTAAACTACGCTAGATTTATTAGCTAGAGTAATTTAAAAATCGTCTTCTAAAGCCGTGAGCGCCGACAACGGGAAGGATTTTACGAGGGGATAAAATAAGGTACACAGTTTATTTTTAAATAAAAACGTGCTTCGTAGGAAGCCTTTAATCCAATTGTCATGTTGCGAAAAGGGGACAAAAAAAATATACGAACCGGCAGCGTTTTTTCTTGCCGACTGTAGGTTAAATTCACCGCAAACCGCAACGTTCCAATCCACCGCGTTTCACTAAAACCCACTCGCAAGTTGATTTAAATGGCCATTAATTTACGGGAATTAAACACTAAATTCCTTCCATTTGGCCTATAAATTCATGAAAATGAGATTTAAAAATCATGTTATATTGTGAATTATTGTGTGAATGTTATTTGGACACTGAGGCAATTTAAAAATGTTTATCTTTTCTTAAGAAATGGATAGATGTTTAGATCTAGTAATTGAATTTTGTAATTGGCTACAATTAGGTAACTAACTAATTATATGCTTTAATTTCAGGTCATGCAAGTAAGATTGTTTCATATTTGTTTCAGAATGCTTCAATCTATAATAACTGAACATTTCATTGAGTTCTCTTAATTTTTAAGAAAGTTATGGGCTTTTGACTGTCCTAGATCACAGCTTTTGAGTTAAATAAATGGAAAGGCAATGGGGAACAAGATGCTAATTTCTGAGTATGAAAATGGCCATAACTTTTTTAATACTGAAGATATGAAAGTGAATTAGGTGTCAAATTAAACTTCTTTTTATGTTTTATCTGATGAGATAAATTGCAGACTTGATTTTTAAAATCTCAAAATTTTGTAATATTGCTACTACCATTACAATCTCCTTGGCCATCCAAGCTTCCCTCATCTTGCTGTCCTTATCCCCCCTTCCTGGAACATGCTGATCTTGCACATTGATCAGTTAGCCTTTAAATGACTTTCACGTAGCATTTGGATGTGACGTAAGTCTGTGGACTTACTCAATAACAACTACTCCCAATTTACCCTCCTAATTCCTGCCTAATGATGTTGTAAGTAGACAAAAGTGCTGGAGAAACTCAGCAGGTGCAGCAGCATCTATGGAGCGAAGGAAATGGGCAACGTTTCGGGCCGAAACTTAATGACGTTGTAATCTGCCTTGCTCCAAATAATTACCTTCTCCAACATCCAGGCCTATCCCTGTTCAACACAATCTTACAACTTACGGAATTGTGATCACTATCTTCTTCCAAATGTCTCTTCCAGTCAACACCAGTCACTTGGCCAGACTCGTCTCCCATACAAGGTCCAATATGGTCCCCCCTTGAGTTGGATATCCACATACTGTTTAAGGAAACCTTAATCTTGGATGCACTAATACACTCTGCCCCATCTAATCCTCTTGGCCTGATTAAGATCCAGTCAATATTGGGGAAGTTAAACTCGCCATATGGATTTGCATCCTTCCATTATCTGTCCACATATCTGATGTCATTATCGCATTAGAGTAATTCCTCCTTTCTTATTTTTTAGTTCAACCCATAATGCTCCAGTGTATCCACTCCCTGGATGACCATGGGAAGATGGTGGACAAGAGTTTCTGATAATTTGTGGCATAGGCACAGTGATATATTGTTATGCAATTGGGAATCGATGTGAATAAATATTCCAAAACTTAATCCTGTGAGACAACTCCCAGGGATGTACTATTCATTCTTCAGTTCCTAGTTTGTGCTCGCTAATAAATGGAACCAAGTTATTTGGTGTTGGAATACTGCCGTTGGTCTAGAAGGCTAGTCAGCTGGGCCTTTGTTTATGTTCATCTTTCGTGACATCTGCAGTAATATGTATGAGGTTTTAGTGTGCTGCAATTTGATTTAAACAAACAAAAATACAGCATTGTCACAAAAGCATTTACAATTGTAGACTTATTTACACATCTGCTGAATGCAGGTGTTGCAAAAACATGATGGAATCGTCTTGTCAATTGGATTTGTAAATTTTATTTCCTTGTTTTCCTTTAAGGCTTTATCTACTTTGGATTCCACTACGTTAATGTATCCTTTCTTTTATCGACCTATGTTTGAGGTCTTAGAAGATGGCTGGCACTCCTTCCTCCCAGAGCACGAGTACACTTTGCTGTCTGCAATGGTGAGTCCACACTTTCAAAAATAAAGTAGGTTACATATTCAATACATGCATTTGTTGTAGAATTATATGTGTTTTGAGTTTTCTACTGTTTTGATTGCAAAATGCAAGATTGTTGAACTATTTGAAATTACTGGAATTGCAGTTAGATTCTTGGGAACAGAAATGGCCCATTCAATCACATGTGATGTTGTCATATAAATTTCTGAAGGTGGCTATTCACAGATGTTCTTGATTATTCTTTGCTTGGTCCTTCATGCAAATGTGTCATGCAAAAACAAAATCAGCTTATGAAATATTTATCACTAATGAAGATTTCCTGGCCACAATAAGGATTCTTGTACATACAGTGTAAATCCGTAACAAATTATGCTAATCTAGGTTTGTACGTTGTAATTGAGGCAATAGTGAGTTAGATGGTAAAAATCACAGATAGTTCTTGACGATAGATCTCAAAATGTATGCAGCGCCGCTGTACGCCGCCCCAGCATGGTGCCGCAGTGCTCATACTGGCAAGCTAGACGCCATCCTCAACAACACCATGCGGATCATCTCCGGCTGCCTACTCCCTATTCCAACGGATCTTCTGCCGGTGCTCACAGGTATCGCTCCCGCCAAGCTTCGCAGACAGTAATTCACTCACAGGCTGGTGTGCAAGGCCCCATCGGACACCAAACATCCTTTGCACCATCTTGCCCAGGACTCGCAGCAACTGGGACCTCAACGCCTGTCATCTCGTCGCCCCTTCTCCCGTAACGCAGCGACCCTCTGTGGCTCCGGTTTCAATACACTAGGAGCATGGAGAACTAGCTGGGAACATACTTCGTGCCCTCCTCAATTCACTGTTGCACCGAACACCACAGCCCCACCCGGCTCGGACCTGCCCCGCAAAGAGTGGGTTGCCCTGAACCGACTCCGTACAGGGGCCGGCCGGTTCAACGCCAACATGCATCGCTGGGGGCTGCTTTCATCAGCAGCCTGCGTGTGTGGAACAGACCATCAGACCCAGCGCCGCACGTCATTTTCGACTGTGCTGTCCCTCGCCCCCCTGGTGGAGGGGTAGACTTCACGGCCCTCGACAACAACACATTGAACTGGCTACAGCGCCTGGAGGGCATTACATAACCTCTGCTGCCTCAAACGCAAGAAGAAGAAGAAGAAAATGTATTGGGAAGCTTGTACATATTGCTGATCTGTTGTGAGAAATGAAAATTGCCAAATTCATGATGGACTGAGTTCTTGGGTTTCTTGCAGACTAGAGCAGTGGTTTGACCACAGGAAAGGGCTGGCTGGCGAGTCTGAAGAATGTGCTGATGGACCATGATTTGCTGAATGTGGAAATAATTGAGGGCAGAAGTAAGGAGAGCAGCAGATATACTAGAGAAAACATGGATACTTCCATTTAAGTAATTGGCAACAACGTGCTTGTGTGCAAGTTAGGAAGTGGATGATGTATTGGGGGAAATATCCAGGAAGTTGTCGGGTGGAACCCATTTCCAGGCGTTTGTACTGGAACAAAAAAATTAATTTGTTTCAATGTCACTGCAACATCTGGGTACCAGGAACTGCAGATGCTGGTTTACTAACAAACTACACAAATTGCAGGCTTGTTCCACTGTTACTCCAGCACTTTGTGTCACTTCAACATATCCTGGGGAGCCGTGCGAGTGGCATGAGTTGCGACCTGTAGACAGCAGACGCACACGGATGTCCAGCGTGCCTGCCAGAGACCAGAGGACTTGACCACTGCGGACGACGGACCATCCCTCCTGCAAGGGGACTTGCCCGCCGGGGACTGTCCGGTAGACCCGACCTGCCCGCTTTGGATGGGGACCCGCATCGAGACCGAAATCCACCCGGTAGGCCCAGCCTGGCCACTGTAGATCGAGGACCCGACAAGATCATTTTTCACAGAGAGTGGTGAGTCTGTGGAATTCTCTGCCACAGAAGGTAGTTGAGGCCAGTTCATTGGCTCTATTTAAAAGGGAGTTAGATGAGGCCCTTGTGGCTAAAGGGATCAGGGGGTATGGAGAGAAGGCAGGTACAGGATACTGATTTGGATGATCAGGGAGGCTCGAAGGGCCGAATGGCCTACTCCTGCACCTATTTTCTATGATTCTATGACCCACGCCGTGGACTGGGAACCCAACTGATGACCCGGCTCGCCCGCTGTGGATTGAGGACCTGGACCCACTTAGATGGCCAGTGGGCAGACCAGCTGCGGGAGTTAGTGCCGCGCCTCGATGGTGGAGTGGACAGCTGGAGGCTCTGCTGCTTCCTGAGGCTCGGCTGGTCCAAGAGGCCAAACGCGTGGACTGGACATGGCCTACAGTGTGGAGCAGCGGCGGAGGACACCATAGCTATGCTTGGCCAGGCTGACACCGCAACACAGCCAGGATAACGGGCCTTCACAGTCGTTGCAAGGCACCTGCACTTACAACTGGGAGTTGAATTTGGCACCAAACTAGCAACTCTAGTACAGTGCTTATGTATAGTGATACTTGTACTGTACTACATACAAAAGCGATTTTCACGCGTTCACAAGGAATTCCCCCTTATCCTTAGACTGTGACCCCTTGTTCTGGACCTCCCCAACATCGGGAACAATCTTCCTGCATCTAGCCTATCCAACCCCTTAAGAATTTTGTAAGTTTCTACAAGATCCCCCCTCAGTCTTCTAAATTCTAGCGAGTACAAGCCAAGTCTATCCAGTCTTTCCTCGTACGAAAGTCCTGACATCCTAGGAATCAGTCTGGTGAACCTTCCCTGTATCCCCTATATGGCAAGAATGTATTTTCTCAGATTTGGAGACCAAAACTGTACGCAATACTCCAGGTGTGGTCTCACCAAAACCCTGTAGAACTGCAGTAGAACCTCCCTGCTCCTATACTCAAATCCTTTCGCTATGAATGCTAACATACCATTTGCTTTCTTCACTGCCTGCTGCACCTGCATGTCTACTTTCAATGATTGGTGTACCATGACACCCAGGTCTCGTTGCATCTCCCCGTTTCCTAATTTGCCACCATTACGATAATAGTCTACCCTCCTGTTTTTGCCACCAAAGTGGATTACCTCACATTTACCCACATTGTACTGCAACTGCCATGCATTTTCCCACTCACCCAGCATATCCAAGTCGCCTTGCAGCCTCCTAGCATCCTCCTCACACCTAACACTAGCCCCCAGCTTAGTGTCATCCACAAACTTGCAGATGTTGCATTCAATTCCCTCGTCCAAATCATTAATATGTATTGTAAATAGCTGGGGTCCCAGCACTGAGCCTTGCGGTATCCCACTAGTCACTGCCTGCCATTCTGAAAATGACCCGTTTACTCCTACCCTTTGCTTCCTGTCTGCCAGCCAGTTCTCTATCCACATCAATACTGAACCCCCAATACCGTGTGCTTTAAGTTTGTACACTAATCTCTTATGTGGGACCTTGTCGAAAGCCTTCTGAAAGTCTAGATATAACACATCCACTGGTTCTCCCTTATCAACTCTGCTAGTTACATCCTCGAAAAATTCTATATGATTCGTCAGACATGATTTACCTTTTGTAAATCCATGCTGACTTTGTCTAATGATTTCACCACTTTCCAAATGTACTGCTATCCCATCTTTAATAACTGACTCTAGCAGTTTCCCCACTACCGATGTTAGACTAACAGGTCTGTAATTCCCCGTTTTCTCTCTCCCTCCTTTTTTAAAAAGTGGGGTTACATTAGCTACCCTCCAATCCTCAGGAACTACTCCAGAATCTAAGGAGTTTTGAAAAATTATCACTAATGCATCCACTATTTCTGTGGCTACTTCCTTGAGTATTCTGGGATGCAGACTATCTGGCCCTGGGGATTTATCGGCCTTTAATCCATTCAATTTACCCAACACCACTTCTTGGCTAACCTGGATTTCACTCAGTTCTTCCACCTTATTTGACCGCCGGTCCCCTGCTATTTCCGGCTGATTATTTATGTCTTCCTTAGTGAAGACAGAACCAAAGTAGTTATTCAATTGGTCTGCCATGTCCTTGTTCCCCATGATCAATTCACCTGTTTCTGACTGCAAGGGACCTACATTTGTTTTAACTAATCTCTTTCTCTTCACATATCTATAAAACCTTTTGCAGTCAGTTTTTATGTTCCCTGTCAGTTTTCTTTCATAATCTATTTTCCCTTTCCTAATTAAGCCCTTTGTCCTCCTCTGCTGAATTCTGGATTTCTCCCAGTCCTCTGGTAGGCTGCTTTTTCTGGCTAATTTGTATGCTTCATCTTTTGGTTTTATACTATCCCTGATTTCCCTTGTTATCCATGGATGCACTACCTGCCCTGATTTATCCTTTTTCCAAGCTGGAATGAACAATTGTTGTAGTTCATCCATGCAGTCTTTAAATACCTTCCTTTGCACATCCACTGTCAACCCTTTAAGAATCACTTGCCAGTCTATCTTGGCCAATTCACTTCTCATACCTTCTTGCCCAAGGGGCCCCGCACAACAAGACTGCTAACTAACCCTTCCTCATTACTCAAAACCCAGTCTAGAATAGCCTGCTCTCTCGTTGGTTCCTCTACATGTTGGTTTAGAAAACTATCCCGCATACATTCCAAGAAATCCTCTTCCTCAGCACCCCTGCCCACTTGATTTACCCAATCTATATGTAGATTGAAGCCACCCATTATAACTGTTTTACCCTTGATGCATGCTTTTCTAATTTCCTGTTTGATGTCATCCCCAACTCCACTACTACTGTTAGGTAGCCTGTACACAACTCCCACTAGCGTTTTCTGCCCCTTAGAGTTTTGCAACTCTACCATATTGATTCCACATCCTCCAAGCTAATGTCCTTCCTTTCTATTGCATTAATCTCCTCTTTCACCAGCAACATTACCCCACCTCCCATTCCTTTCTGTCTATCCCTCCTGAATATTGAATATCCCTGGATGTTCAATTCCCAGCCTTGGTCCCCCTGGAGCCATGTCTCCGTGATCCCAACTATAGCAAAGTCATTAATAGCTATCTGCACATTCAACTCGTCCACCTTATTACGAATGCTCCTTGCATTAAGACACAAAGCCTTCAGGCTTGTTTTTATAACACTCTTACTCCTTATACAACTATGTTGACAAGTGGTCCCTTTTGATTTTTGCCATGGAAAATCACCACCTCTTATTCTCTGTTTATTATTTTTTTCTTCTTTTTTCCCTACATATTGGGTCTAAGTGTTTCCCTTCTCTGCCTCCTGTCTCAGACCCTGTCTACTGGCTTTCTCTATTTGAGTCCCTCCCCCCAACCGTTCTAGTTTAAAGTCCCCCCAGTAGCCTTTGCAAATTTCCCTGCCAGGATACTGGTCCCCCTCGGGTTCAAGTGCTACCCGTCCTTTTTATACAGGTCACTCCTTCCCCAAAAGAGATTTTATTGATCCAGAAACTTGAATCCCTGCCCTCTGCACCAGTCCTTCAGCCAGGCATTTATCCTCCACCTTGCTCCATTCCTACTCTCACTGTCGCGTGGCACAGGAAGTAATCCTGAGATTGTTATGTTTGCGGTTCTTTTCCTTAACTCGCTTCCTAACTCCCTAAATTCTCCTTTCGGGATCTCTTCTCTTTTTTTACCTATGTCATTGGTACCAATATGTACCACGACCTCAGGCTCCTCTCCCTCCCTTTTCAGGATATCTTGGACATGTTCAGACACATCCCGGACCCTGGCACCAGGGAGGCAAACTACCATCCGGGTCTCCGGACTGCGTCCACAGAATCGCCAATCTGACCCCCTAACTATAGTGTCCCCTATTACTAATGCCCTCCTCTTCTTTTCCTTACCCTTCTGAGCAGGCCAGGTCGCTGTTGCTACCCCCAGGTAGGCTGCCCCCCGAACTGCACTCAAACAGGAGTTCTTATTTCCAAGGTGTACAGCCACTGGTGTACTCTCTAGTGCCTTCCTCTGCCCCTTGCGTCTCCTAACCGTGACCTACGTGTCTGCCTCCTGTGGTTTTGGAGAGACTACCTCCCTGTAACTCCTCACTATGACCTCCTCACTCTCCCTGACCAGACGGAGGTCATCGAGCTGCTGCTCCAGGTTCCTAACACACTCCTATAGGAGCCCCATCTCGACGCACCTGGCGCAGATGTGGACGTCTGGAGGGCTACCTGACTCCATGACCTCCCACATCTGACATCCAGAACAGTAAGCTGCCCTGGCACTCATACTTCCCTTACCCTTGATACAACACAAAATACAATATACAATACAAAGTACAGTACACTACAAACTGCTGGAATCTGACTGCCAATCAGCTGCATACTCAAGTCCACCAATCAGCGGCTTCCTCAAGCCCAGTTAATTGAATAGAACGTTACGGATTTCAGTCGCTCCTCCCTCACCAATGGCTCCTGGGCCTCTGTAAACAACAAAGCCCCGCGCTCGGGTTTTAAGCTTACCGCTCGGACGTCGCTCCTCCCTCACCAACTGCTCCTGGGCCTCGGTACTTTGAAATGAAGTACCATACCATACATTTATCTGGCTTAAGCAAAGCAGTTGTTCCAAAAATGGCTGAATTGCACATACCACTGGTAATGGTGCTGTGATATAAAATGTTTGCTGTCAAATAGGGGAAGGTAATATTTCTACCTAGTTGTTCTAGTTCCCTTAAACAGGTCAAGCTTTAGTGTTGCTTGAAAGCATATAGCGTTTTAGCACTGTTTTGCTTGCCACAAGCATGCTGTTAAGAGTTGGTGAAGATTTTTTAAAAGAAATATTTTATTGTTACAAGCATAATCTTGGGAATAGGACAGGATTTTCTTTTGGTTGGATGATCCAAGTTTGCTTTCACTCTTTTTCTCCAGAAAGATTATTTTTGAGAAATTTGTGTTGAGGAAAAACCTTTTTACCATTTAAAGTTATAAACAATGTTAATTTATCTGCATGTATGCACAGTTGTTTCTTTGCAAACATTACTTCTCCAAAAAATTGCTGGTGTAAAATGTGAAACCTTTCAGAAACCTGAAATGGGCTGTTAATGTTGCAATTCTTGAATTTGAAAGGAAGCATTTTAAATTAAAAATAACATTGTCATTCCTTCCATCAGACAGATGAATGGCGTCTTAGTTATGTTAACAAAGATTTCACTGTCTGCCCGTCCTATCCTCCCATTGTCATGGTGCCAAAATCAATTGACGATGAGATTCTGAAAAAAGTTGCCACGTTTCGTCAAGGTGGTCGCTTCCCTGTCCTCAGCTACTATCACAAAAAGAATGGAATGGTGAGTGCCAAAGATTTTTGTACCTTTTGTATTGTAACGTAGACTTGAAAAGCACATTAATGACTAACATTTTCCAACCTTACCTTCTTGTATGGATTCACATACTTGGGCCATACAAAATTGTGTAAAATAGGATGTTTTTAAATTCTGAATTCGTATTGCTTTCATTGTGATACTTTGAGTGTATGTCGAGATTGAAAATGTAGAAAATGAATATTCAACATTTTCTTGACCTGCACGCTTTACTACTGAATTTATCATAGTCCAGCCTAAGTTGTTGGAACATTTAACATTAGCAAATTGCTTAAATATATTCATCCAGTCTTCTATTTATGGAGTCTAGATCAAAAGTAGATTTTAGCCAAATTTTAACTACCGTATTTCCCGTTGCTACATTTTGAAAAAAGGCTGGCAGGACATCGAATTTCTCACACTCAAAATTATTTTGTTTTAAAAATAAAGTTACAATTCAATTTGCCCAAGGCTTCCAGATATCCTCCATTCTGAATGGCTGAATGGGTGGGGGGTGGAGGGTGACGGCAGGTGGAGAGATGGTGGGAAAAACGGGAGCACACCGGGACAAGTTGAATCGGTTGTGATCTTATTGAATGACAATACTAGTTCAAGGGGCCAATTGGGGGGGAGAGTTCCTTTCACAGCATGTGGGGAGTCTGGCCCGGGTCAGCATGGACAGGAGCGTTGAGAAGGAGGGGGTCGGGGATCATGCCAGCAACTCCCTCACTCACTGCTGCCGCGGGGCTCCGGGCCCGGAGCCACCGCATTGTAGCCAGGGAGGGAAGTGGCTCGGGTGGCTGCGAGCAGTAGCCGATCCTTAAATTCCGACTCCCGCCGGGAGCAGGACATGCAAGGCTCTCACTTTTTTTCTCTGTTGTCAGCTGGGCAACCGTGGCAGCTTTTTAGGTTGCCAAATGACAGTTTAGGTGCTCATTTATGACGGCTTGCATGACGCGTGTGACAATGTGCTCGGACGAAGTGTGTAGTTACCAGTCGGAATTATGCTCAATGAAGCATTCACATATTATTTCTGTTTCAAAAAAAGTCACAAACTAAACATATTCACCAATCAAGACATGATATATACCACAATGACATACAGCAAAATTATAATACAGTATCTCAACTCTTTTTACATGTTGCAATAAATGCAATTTCTATTATTTCTTTCCACTTCCAAACAAAAATGTGGTTGGATTATTTTGAGCATGATCAACCTCGGTGAGACCAAGTGCAGGCTTGGCGATCGCTTCGCCCAACACCTCCGCTCGGTTCGCAATAACCAACCTGATCTCCCAGTGGCTCAGCACTTCAACTCTCCCTCTCATTCCGAATCCGACCTTTCTGTCCTGGGCCTCTTCCATGGCCAGAGTGAGGCCCACCATAAATTGGAGGAGCAGCACCTCATATTTCGCTTGGGCAGTTTACACCCCAGCAGTATGACATTGACTTCTCCAATTTCAGGTAGTCCCTGCTTTCTCCTCCCCTTCCCAGCTCTCCCTCAGCCCACCGTCTCCGCCTCTTCCTTTCCTCATCCCGTCCCCCCCACCCTCACATCAGTCTGAAGAAGGGTCTCGACCAGAAACGTCGCCTATTTCCTTTGCTCCACAGATGCTGCCTCACCCACTGAGTTTCTCCAGCATTTTTGTCTACCCATTCACACAGGTTCTGTTATCCCACTTTACTCACCCACTCCCTGCACATTAGGAGCAATTTTACAGAGACAAGTTGACCTACAATGCCAATGCGTCTTTGGGATGTGGGAGGAAACCCACATGCTTGCAGGGAGAATGTGCAAATTCAACACAGTGCCTGAGGACAGGAGCGAACACAGATCTCTGGCGTGTGAGGCAGCAAGTCTACCAGCTGTGCCACTTTTTTTTTCCAACACACAAAAAATTATACGTTGATAACTTTGGTTACTAAAAAATTGAAAATATCCATTTCAGTCTTAAATCTCCAAGTGATGCTCTGTCCCCCTTTACAGCTACTGTATGTTTAAATTCGGTTCAAGACTATTGGGCAGTACTTTTAGGCAACATTGGCCATAAAGTTGCTGCCTAAAAATGCCAGAGTCCCGGAATTGATCCTGAATATGGGTGCAGTCTGTACGGAGTTTGCCCCTTTTCCCTTTGATCGCATGTCTGGGTGCTCTTGTTTCCTTCCACATTCCAAAGGTGTGCAGGAACCTATTTCAGACCCAACCCAAAATGTTATATTTCCCTTTTGTCCAGAGATTCTGTCTTACCTGTTGAGTTACTCCAGCTTTTTGTGTCTATCTTCAGTTTACACCAGCATCTGCAGTTCCTTCCTACACACACAATACTATACGATATAACTTTATTAATCCTAGGAGGGAAATTGTACACACGCACAGAGAGAGATATATATTAATATATAAATATACAGTTTTGTTTTCTCGTTTATAACATTGTTTACAGAGTACTATGTTTACATATTCTGAGGACACAAATAATCTTCCTGATATAGTAGTGGCCAGAGGATCTGGGGTGACGGAGGAACTGAAGGAAAGGAAATGGGACTGAAGGCTGATAAATCCCCAGGGCCTGATGGTCTGCATCCCAGGGTACTTAAGGAAGTGGCTCTAGAAATCGTGGATGCATTGGTGATAATTTTCCAATGTTCTACAGACTCGGGATCAGTTCCTGTTGATTGGAGGGTAGCTAATGTTATCCACTTCTTAAGAAAGGCAGGAGAGAGAAAACAGGGAATTATAGACCAGTTAGCCTGACATCGGTGGCGGGGAAGATGCTGGAGTCAATTGTAAAAGATGAAATAGCTGCTCATTTGGATAGCAGTAACAGGATCAGCATGGATTTACGAAGGGGAAATCATGCTTGACTAATCTTCTGGAATTTTTTCAGGATGTAACTAGGAAAATGGACAAGGGAGAGCCAGTGGATGTACTGTACCTGGACTTTCAGAAAACATTTGATAAGGTCCCACATAGGAGATTAATGGGCAAAATTAGGGCACATGGTATTCGGGGTAGAGTGCTGACATGGATAGAAAATTGGTTGGCAGACAGGAAACAAAGAGTAGGGATTAACGGGTCTCTTTCAGAATGGCAGGCAGTGACTAGTGGGGTACCGCAAGGCTCGGTGCTGGGACTGCAGCTATTCACAATATACATCAATGATTTGGATGAAGGGATTCAAAGTAACATTAGCAAATTTGCAGATGACGCAAAGCTGGGTGGCAGTGTGAACCGTGAGGAGGATGCTATGAGAATGCAGGGTGACTTGGACAGGTTGGGGGAGTGGGCAGATGCATGGCAGATGAAGTTTAATCTGGATAAATGTGATGTTAACCACTTTGGTATCAAAAACAGGAATGCAGATTACTATCTAAATGGCGTCAAGTTGGGGAAAGGGGAAGTACAACAGGATCTGGGGGTCCTTGTTCATCATTCTATGAAAGTAAGCATGCAGGTTCAGCAGGCAGTGAAGAAAGCGAATGGCATTTTGGCCTTTTATAACAAGAGGAGTCGAGTATAGGAGCAAAGAGGTCCTTCTGCAGTTGTACTGGGCCCTAGTGAGACCACACCTGGTGTATTGTGTGCAGTTTTGGTCCCCTAATTTGAGGGCGGACATTCTTGCTATTGAGGCAGTGCAGCGTAGGTTTACAAGGTTAATTCCCGGGATGGCGGGACTGTCATATGCTGAGAGAATGGAGCGGCTGGGCTTGTACACTCTGGAGTTTAGAAGGATGAGAGGGGACCTTATTGAAACATAAGATTGTTCAGGGTTTGGACACCCTAGAGGCAGGAAACTTGTTCCCGATGTTGGGGGAGTCCAGAACCAGGGGCCACAGTTTAAGAATAAGGGGTAAGCCATTTAGAACGGAGACGAAACACTTTTTCTCATAGAGTTGTGAGTCTGTGGAATTCTCAACCTCGGAGGGCGGTGGAGGCCGGTTCTCTGGATACTTTCAAGAGATAACTAGATAGGGCTCTTAAAGATAGCGGAGTCAGGGGATATGGGGAGCCTGCGGGAACGGGGTACTGATTGAGGATGATCAGCCATGCTCACATTGAATGGAGGTGCTGGCTCGAAGGGCTGAATGGCCTACTTCTGCATATATTGTCTATTGTGTTGCTGCAAGTAAGAATTTAATTGTTCTAACTGGGAAGTGAGAATAAAACACTCTTGACTCTTGGCTTGCATCGCTAATGTGTGGGATAAAACTAGTGTACGGGTGGTCGGCGTGAACTCGGTGGGCCGAAGGGCCTGTTTCCACGCTGTATCTTTAAATTAAACTAAAAACACTAAAACTAAGAGGGAGTCTAAAGAAGGGTCTCTACCCGAAACGTCATCCAATTTCTTCTATCCAGAATGGGTGGCTGCTCCATGGAGTTCCCCCGCACATTTAAAGCATGGAATTGTCTTCACCCTACCATAGTTACCCAACCAGACGCAACTAAATTTAAGGTAGTTATTTTTTCCCCAAGACCTTTTTTTGCTTAAGTCCAAGTCAAGAGAGTTTTATTGTCATGTGCCCCAGATAGGACAATGAAATTGTTGCTTGCTGCAGCACAACAGAATATGTAAACATAATACAGAACAGGAGATAAAAGCTCAGTGTGTTTATATACCATAGACCATATATATACACAATAAATAAACAGATAAAATGCAATAGGCTGTTATTGTTTGGAGTTTGGTGATGGACCCTCCACCACCTCCAGTTTAAATTCCATTTAAATTTTTGGAGGACCAGGAAACCAAGAAGCAAGAGTTACTCCAGCTCCAGGGAGTGATTCTGCGTTGGTTTTCAGCGGTCAGCAATGGCGGCCAGATCTTCCATAATTCAAAGCGAGGGAAAAAGTGCCCAGCGCCGACCAGTTGCCGTGGCAGTGCGTATGTGCAGGGCGGTCGATGATGTGCTGGCCGTGGTTGTGTGCATGTGCAGGGGATGGATGTGCTGGCCGTGGCAGTGTGCATGTGCAAGGCGGCCGGCCGTGCCGGCGGATGAGGAGCGGAGACCCGGCGGCCCAGACATGGATACGGATGGCGTGCGCAGAAAACCAACGCAGAATCATTCCCTAAGAGAGATGGATAGGGCGCCCCGCTCAGAGTTGAACGGCAGGTGTCTCGGGTGCTTGCCAAGCCGGGCAAAATGCCACAACCTTTTGGTTGCCCGGCGGGACGTTAGGTGGCCATTGGCAACCCGGCAACCGTTAATTTCGAGTCCTGACATGGCCTCACTTGCTGCGCTAGGTGACACTGCATGGCATTTACTGCCTGGTCCGTGTCTTTCAATGTAGGGGACCAGCTCAAGAGCAAAGATCATAGAGCTGAGTGGGTCAGTGGGCGATGGATAACAGGACAGCGGGCGGTGGAGCTTACTCCTGTGTCAGCACAAGTAACCTCAATTGGTCCCTTGATCGCACTGACACAGAAGTGAGTGAGTTGCTGGCATGATCCCCAACCCCCTCTTTCTCAAAGCTGCTGCACGTACTGACCCGGGCCAGATCCCGGATTTCACGCTGTGAAAGGAACCCCCCCACCCCCCAATGGCACTGTCCTTTTGCAGCAGCTTCCCATTTTACAGCCGCTTCCCATCAGCTGCCAGCAATGAGGAATAGACTTGGCTATCCCTCAGTACAGCAACATCGTTCTTGATGATTTGACTTTGCTAATGATATTTGCAGTTAGTAACATCTTTAAATTAATTGAGTACTTTGCAAAATCTTGGCCACTAGATAAGGATTTCAGTATCTGTTACGTTAAGTGAAGTGTAACTCTCCTCTTCCATCATGCTTTATGTGACTTTTCACCACTGAGATTGAATCTCTTCTAAGGGAATCACCATTTATATAAAATGGGATGTGTAATTTCAACCTTTATGCGCAGTGTTAAGCAT
Organism: Raja brachyura; assembly: GCA_963514005.1. Next base: position 64,749,377 of record OY740785.1, read on the forward strand.
GATGGTTACTAATACTAGAAACCAAAAACACCTTCTCCAGGCATACATCAGATTTTCAGGATTTCAAACTTTATTTGGGAGCAGCTGATTTAAAAAAAAAACTGCTGACACAGGAATCATTTGCCTTATGGAACCTGGGTGTATCCAGCTTTTAAAAGATATTTGCACTTCAACAGAAGTTATTGCAATTACGAAGTTCCAGAAATGTTTAATCTGACCTGAGTTTAAGCACTTGACAGTTACTAACAATGTTTTGTAGAATTTAGATTAGGGATTTTAGAATTGTATGAAATACTTGTAAATCCGGTAATTATAATTAATGCTAAAATTTGAAGTAAGGTCTGACTTTGTTATACAAATGTATAATTTTGCATTTCTTTAAGAGATCATGTCTAAAACCTTTGCAGGTTTATAGCCTTTCGGGCACTGCAGGAGCTTTATTGGCTAGTTATTTTCTCAATCAGTCTAATAGCTTGTGCTTTAAAAAATAAAATGGGATGATCAGGCTGTGATATCTTCATGCCCATTTTTATCTTCTCACTTGCCGCGCAGTTATTTTGGTACTCTCCCTAGAATTCAATTATTTATTTTCTGTTTTTCATCAAAGATATCTCTAATGACTTTTTCTGCCTCTGATATCCACTTATCTATCTGTTTGGGTGGACTGAATAGATTTATGTTAAGACTGAATTTAACTAAAGAATTACATTTTCCCATTTCTGTATCGCAATTATATTAGTTTAAAAATGAACTCTAGAGTATGTCAAAGGTTTCAAAGGTTTTTTATTGTCACATACCAATTAATGTACAGTGATATTTGATTTACCATATAGTTATACTAAAAACAAGCGACAAGACACACAACTACATAATATTTAACATAAACATCCACCACAGTGGAAGCATGGAATAATCTCCATCAAGCCACGGTTGCTCAGCCAGATGCAACTAAATTTAAAGTGGCACTTTCTTCCCAATAACCCTCTCTGGCTAAACCCCTCCCTTCACCACCTCCAGTTTAAATTCCAGTTGGAATATTTTGGAGGACCAAGTAACCAAGAACAGTGGACCCCCACATGCCTCACTGTGATGGAAGGCAATAAAGTCTCATCTTTTTCCCTCTTTATTCTCCCGCAGTCGGGACAGTAGAACCATCTGCAGTCGGGGCGATCGAAACCCCTGCGGCTTGGAACTCCCGAGTCTGTCTCTAACCAGGGACCATGAGGTCCAAAGTCCACAGGCACCCGCGGTTGGAGCTCAGAGGTCGATCCCAGATAGGGATTGCAAGCTCCACGATGGTGAGTCCGCAGGCTCCCGCGGTTGGAGCTCCCAAAGTTGGTCTCCAGCAGAGGCCGCCAACTCCTCGATGTTAGGCTGCAGTGTGGACAGAAATACGATACGGAAAAAATTTGTATCTCCGTTGTGGTGAGAGATTTTTTTTAGGTTCTCCCCCCCCCCCCGCCCCGCAACCCCCACCCACCACATAAAACAAGCTAAAGAACATTAAAACATACATTTAACACATACTATAAAACAACAAAGAAGGACGGGACAGACTGTTGGCGAGACAGCCATTGCTGGTGCCATCCGGTGGTTCAGTATTTCAACGTGAACTACAGGTTCATGTTTTGCAAATATATTTAGCAAACTCCAGATTTTCAATATCAAATCAGGAAAAGAGATGTTATTGCAACATTAAAAAAATGTACGTGCTCGGAAGCGAGAACTATTGGGTCTGCAATTATTAAATTGAGAGAATGAGGATGTTTTCTCTTGCTCAGAACACTTGTGAAAAACTGTTGGCTTCTCAAGCTATTATTTTCCCATCATGGGATGAATATCATCCTTGGTAGGGAAATGGTTATATGGCCCTCTTGTACTGCAGGCTATGTTTCCAAAACTGCACTACTTGAATTTGCATCAGTCATTCTGTGGTTGTTCCTTAGCTTGCGGAAATTCCAAGATGTGAAAATACCTCCCTGTCTTTGTTCTCCTTTTAATCTTGTTTTAAGCCGACCAAGCTGTTGGTCTGCATTCTTAAATATCCCGTGTAAAAATAAAAAATAAAAATGCGGGAATACAAAGCAAGTCGGTCAAAATTTCTAGACCGAGAAACTGGGATCATTTAACTTCAGCCTATCATCACAGCCATGAATAATTGGAAGTCACATATTTTGGGCTACTGAGGATGGTGAAGGGTGGAGGAAACTATATCTATGTATGCAGAACAATAGTTTATAACTTGAGCAATTTCCTATTATGTCTTTGATTTTCAGATTTGGATTTTATCAAGAATCCTGAAATATATTTAACCAAAATTGTTTACATTTCCTGTGATTTTAACATCTGATTACCAGATTCCTTTTGATTTCAGCAGATTAAAGAAATTAGACGATCATCATGGTGTCATTGTCTTTAAAATGCATTTAAGAGAACAAAATACAGTTTGCATCGCAATTATGAAAATAATGCTGCTTAAATATCAGGATATTAAAAATACTGTTTAATGCTACACTGAATATTTTCATTTTAATTATACACACTGCATATCTACATAATTACATGTCATGCTCTTTAGATCGGGCGCAAAACCATTTTGGCATGCTGTAATTGGCAGGAATTGATAGATGGATGTTTGAAATTTGAAAATAGATTCGCATTCACAGCAAAGCAATGTTGTACTGTAATTACTAAGTGCAATCATTTCAGAATAATTAGCTACATTAAAATTATAGTTAAAATACAATATTTTAAAAGTCTACTTCTTGAAGGCACTTTTGTGAAATCTCTTCACCAGCATGGCTGGTTTATTGTGACATGTTTGATTACAGTGAGGATTGCATCAGCTTGACAGGATGATAATTGGTGGAATGCGTAGGAAGGAACTGCAGATGCTGGTATAAACCAAAGATAGACACAAAGTCGGCTTGTACTCGCTGGAATTTAGAAGATTGAGGGGGGATCTTATAGAAACTTACAAAATTCTTAAGGGGTTGGAAAAGCTAGATGCTGGAAGATTGCTCCCGATGTTGGGGGAGTCCAGAACAAGGGGTCACAGTCTAAGGATAAGGGGGAATTCCTTTAGGACCGAGATGAGGAAAACATTCTTTACACAGAGAGTGGTGAGTCTCTGGAACTCTCTGCCACAGAAGGTAGTTAAGGCCAGTTCATTGGCTATATTTAAGAGGGCGTTAGATGTGGCACTTGTGGCTAAAGGGATCAGGGGATATGGAGAGAAGGCAGGTACGGGATAGTGAGTTGAATGATCAACCATGATCACATTGAATGGCGGTGCAGGCTCGAAGGACCGAATGACCTACTCCTGCACCTATTTTTCTATGTTTCTATGTTTCTATGTAACGGCCTGTCGCGGAACTGACGGCCAGAGTGGGACAGACCCAAGACCCTGGCATGATGCAACGTCTCATCTTCAACAACAGCAGAAGCAGGCAAACGATCGCAGAACTCGGCCTGGGGCTCACGGCCGTTGCGGTCCGGATCCGCCCCCACTTCTACTCCCAGAGCGAGACCAAGAAAATTGAAGATAGACACAAAATGCAGGAGTAACTCAGCGGGACCGGCAGCATTTCTGGAGAGAAGCAATGGGTGACGTTTCGGGTCAAGACCCTTCTTTTCAGACTGAAGAAGAGTCTCGACACGAAACGTCACCCATTGCTTCTCTCCAGAGATGCTGCCGGTCCTGCTGAGTTACTCCGGCATTTTGTGTCCATCTTCAAATGGCGTTACGCGCTCCAGACGACTGTGTATACTCATGTAATCGCGCATGACCTTCACAGGACCATCGCGGCTCAACGTGACCACGAGTTCGCGTAATTTGTGTGCCAAGGACACGTAAGTGGGACAGGCCCTTAAATCAGCGAAGATAGGAATGGACTTTCTGGATGTGGTGCTGGTCATCTCTGTCGCAATAGCTGATTATCTTTTGTGAATGAGGGAGTGATATGTTTATGCAGTTTTGAATGAATGATACTTTATTGTCACATGTACCCAAGTACAGTGAAATGATTTGTTTTGCATACAACCTAGGCAGTACACAAGTGCCCCCACGTGTTGGCGCTGACAAAGTTATAAAAGTACTGAACAGTTCTACAGTATCTATTGCCAGCTGCTGCACGTAGCAGCAGGCCTCCCCCACCCGGCCCCCTCTTCCCCCATTGCTCTCGCCAGTCCACCTTTCTCTTGGTCCCTCCTCGCACTCGATGGCGCTATAGTTTTCTTCCAAATGTGATTTAGAGTTTGGTGAAACTTGTGTTTGAGATTCAGTATTGAAAGTTGATTTTGTTTTTCAGGTGGAAAGTGACCATTTGAGTTTTGAGTAACAAAAAAAGCCCAGTTTTCATTTTTCAGTTGAGGATAGAGCTGAACAATTTGCATCCAAATTATATCTGTTGTATTTGCTTGAGTGGGAGATTGTCCTGGAGCTAAAACTATTGGGTATTTTGAGCAACAGTTGACACTGGCATTCCTGGGTCATGTGCAACAATTTGTTCTGCTTCATAGGGATCGGGTCAGTTACACTCAAAGTACAGAATCAACTAATATTCAGCTGTGTTTGAGGAATGTGAAACAAAGGAGGGTTGTTTGGCAATCCGCATTTCCAAGTACAGCTAAATTGGATCTGTTATCCGAAAGACCTACCTTTCAATTATGTTAGAGAAGATGGCTTTATAGCCTCCTCAACCCGCTGTTTCCAAAAACAATTTTTTTTAAATTCCCTTTTTTTTTCTGCATCTGTAATCTCCGCAAAGGACATTTTTTTTGATTTTTTTTTCCCAAAAACCAAAAATAACAATACATTTCATGTACCACTTCTTGTTTTAAAATGTAATAATATGAAAGTAACAGAAGCAAGAAAAAGAAAAATAGAGCAAGTTAGATAAGATAGTGATATTAATAGTACGTGAAAAAGTGGAAAGAGAGAGCCCATAAAGATGTATAGCCCGAGAAAGAGAAGAGAAAAAAAAGGAAAATATAAATAAAATAAAAGGGATGTACCTGCTTCATATCTTTACACACCCCTCACCCGGTCCTGAAACAGTTTATTTCCAGAGTTATGTTGCACCTTATGCTTGCAATAAGTCGATAAATGGAGACCAAATCTTTAAGAATTGGTCTGAATTGCCTGCCAGGACGAATCTCATGTCTTCAAGGTGTAATATTTCGGACATATTTGAAATCCACATTTTTAGCGTTGGTGTCGGTGCATTTTTCCAGAATTTAAGTATACGTTTTTTTGCCGTTACTAAGCCATAATTAAGGAAACTCTTTTGGAACAAAGTCAGCTCAAAGCCTGCTTCCATTGTTCCAAAAATATTCACCTCTACGTTGGATTTCAGTTTTATTTTAAATAATTTTGTAAACATTTCAGAAATTTAGTTACAACATTTGTGTATTTTTATACAAAAGACAAAGGAATGTGCTATGGTTGCATCTTGAGATAAACATTTATCACAAATGGGGGAGACATTTGGAAAGATTTTGTTCAGTTTAGTTTTCGAATAATATAATCTATGTAAAATTTTGAATTGAATTAAGATATGTCTTGCATTGATCGAGCATTTATGCACATATAGCAAGTATTTATCCCATCTTTCTTTCGAGATTTTTATAGATAGTTCTTCACAATATCTTCTAATTGTGTCAGATGATGGTATTTCTATATTTAGAATGATATTATACAAGTATGATTAAGTTAGTTGCGTTCGCATTTCTGTTCATTGCTTCATCTAATAGATCTGGAGTCAGAGTTTGGTATTGTGTATGTTTTTTCAAATAGTCACGGATTTGAAGGTATTTAAAATATTGATTACTTTTCAGATTTCATTTGAGTTGTAATTGTTGGAATGATTAAAAAAAAATCCTGTTTCATACATGTCTCCAAACATTTTAATTCCTATTCTTTCCCAATGGGTAAATGTTTTATCAATAATGGATGGTTTAAACAACGGATTATTAACTATTGGAGAGAGAAGCGATAGGTTTCTTAATTTGACAGTTGTATTTGTTTCCAAATTCTAATAGTACTATGAATAATTGTGTTTTTCTTGTATGTTGTATTATTCAGTTTTATCGGTGAGAGAAGGATAGCTCCTATATTAAAAGGGGAACAATCCTCTTTCTCCATCACTATCCAATCCACCTGTTGGGTAGAATTGTCCAACAGGTGAATTACATTTTTGATATTTACTGCCCAATAATCGTACAAAAAGTTGGGGAGTGTTAGACTACCAAATTCATTAAAAAAATGAATTGATTGTACATTAATAGCTAATGAAATTTCTGGGAATAGAAATTTAAGAAAATAAGTTTTGAGACTTGATTGCTTAGTTTTAGCTGCATGTTTTTAGCTAAATGTTTAAAATCTAACCACCATGAAAAGATTCCTGAATATAGGGTTTATATCTGGTTCAAGCAAGGAGCAGCCTAGCATAAGGAAAATAGCAGATTGATATGTTCTGAGCCCAGCAATGTGACAAGCTGCGAGCTGAACATCAGTGGTTGACAAGTTTGCTGGAGCAGTGCCCAACGGAAAGGACAATCATCACAGTGTGGAAGAACAGTTATTTAAACGCTGCTGAGTGACAGGAGGTCAAAATTTTGTTTTTCAGTTTCATGTAGGATGTTCTTCCTATCTTAAGTATTTTGGGGTGGGTGTTCCTTAGTGGACAGTGAACTTTGCTCATTTCTGAGAGGTGCTATGATTTGGCCAAAGAGATCAATCTGCCGATGTTTTCTTCAGTTGTTTGCACAAACACACAATAGAAGCAAGAGGGAAAATAACACACCTGTTCAGTTAATTTGTAAGATTATCTTGCAAACATACTACTTGAAAATGTGTTGCCTGTGTTGGTGTTCCTTCATGTTTACTTTGGTTGCTTTTTCTGGATATCTAAACCTCTTATTTGGAAACATATTTTGTGGAAAAAGAGCCATCATACTTAAATCGATTGCTGGTAGGAAATCTGGCAGAAAGCGGCGGGGGAAGCCGCTGGGCCGGTCCCACACGGCCAAATTCAAGACAAGGGTGGACTGCAACCTGCAGTGGGTAGTTGCCGAGACAGTTTCCCATGGCTGAATGCAAAACCCGGCAGACTGCCAGCTGCCTGCTCATCGGACCCAGCGGACGATGACCTGGAAGGAGGAGCATGCCAAGCCGGTCGTCTTCTCATCCTCGAAAGACCAGAGAATGGAGCCGGTGATGACGATGGGAGCAAGGCTGGTAGGATAGGGACTGATATGTGGCCTACCACACTCTCAAGGTCCACTGTGGGAGGCTCCCCAGGGAACAAAGGTGGATGGGAGAGGAGACCACGCCAGTTCGCTGGTCAATCTAGATGTCCAAGGCCCCCGACAGCCTTAGTATTGCCTGGAGCAATCGCCACTCTTAACAACTAGAGCGTGGACTGGGCCTTAACTGGTGCCAAAACATGGCGACACTTGCATGCGAATGCAGTAGACTATTTTGGAACAATTTGCTAATCGTGGAATTACTCCCGTGATTGGCAATGCAACCAACAAGGCAGATTGCAACTCCCATTCACTGGGCAGTTTTAATCAAGGTCAACAGCGAGCTTCAACGATACCAACTATAAAATCCTGTCATTATGTAATTTAATGCGTGAGCAGGCAAACCAAAACTTTAACAATTGAATCAAATTCACAACGTTACTTTTGATTGATGGCCTTAAAATATTATTTATGCAACCATAACCATTTTTTAAATTTACTATTTAATGATGAACCATTTTTAGGTAATGATGTATAGTGCGCAACCACTGACTGGAACCAATGGAAGAAGGTGTAAGGAAGATGAAAGGTTGATCAATGCCACTCTACGGCCTGGGAAACGTGGTTATATCATTGACACCAGATCAATTACTGCTGCTCAACAAGCCAGAGCCAAAGGAGGTGGCTTTGAGCAGGAAGCACACTATCCTCAGTGGAGACGAATTCACAAGTCCATTGAGAGGTCAGTAAAAAGCACAACTATTCAATTCATATTGATTTTTACAAGCATTTGTTTGTGCTCTATGATATGCAGAAGGATTTTTTTTTGGGGGGGACTTCGTGGCTAACATGCCTAAAATTGCAAGCTTGCAATCGAATTCAAATGTTTAATTATATCAATTACTTTGGTTAGGTTTCTCTGTAAAGAACCACAAAATAAAACATTGCTTTCTGAGCTCCACAAACCAGGATCCACTTGTGAATTTTAATGAAAGAAAAATATGTAATCAAAACAAAACATTCTATGCTTCATTCTATGTACAGTGCATTCAGAAAGTATTCAGACCCCTTCACTTCAGACCCCTTCAACTGAAATATCACATTTACATAAGTATTCAGACCCTTTGCTACGACACTCAAAATTGAGCAAAATTGTCCGTAGACCTCCGAGGCAGGATTGTGTCGAGACACAGATCTGGAGAAGGGTATAAAAACATTTCTGCAGCCTTGCAGGCCGCAAAGAGCACAGTGTCCTCTGCCATTCTTAAATGGAAGAACTTTGGAACCACTAGGACTTTTCATAAAGCTGAGCAATCGGGGGAGAAGTGCCTTGGTCAGGGAGGTGACCAAGAACCCGATGGTCACTCTGACAGAGCTCCAGAGTTCCTCTGTGGACATAGAACATAGAAAAAGAGGTGCAGGAGTAGGCCATTCGGCCCTTTGAGCCTGCACCGCCATTCAAAGTGATCATGGCTGATCATCCAACTCAGTATCCCGTACCTGCCTTCTGATCCCTTTAGCCAGAAGTGCCACATCTAACGCCCTCGTAAATATAGCCAATGAACTGGCCTCAACTACCTTCTGTGGCAGAGAATTCCAGAGACTTACCACTATCTGTGTAAAGAATGTTTTCCTCATCTCGGTCCTAAAGGAATTCCCCCTTATCCTTAGACTGTGACCCCTTGTTCTGGACTCCCCCAACATCGGGAACAATCTTCCAGCATCTAGCTTGTCCAAACCCTTAAGAATTTTGTAAGTTTCTATAAGATTCCCCCCTCAATCTTCTAAATTCCAGCGAGTACAAGCCGAGTCTATCCAATCTTTCCTCATATGAAAGTCCTGACATCCCAGGAATCAGTCTGGTGAATCTTCTCTGTACCCCCTCTATGGCAAGGATGTCTTTCCTTGGATTTGGAGACCAAAACTGTACGCAATACGCCAGGTGTGGCCTCACCAAAACCCTGTACAACTGCAGTAGAACCTCCCTGCTCCTATACTCAAATCCTTTCGCTATGAATGCTAACATACCATTTGCTTTCTTCACTGCCCGCTGCACCTGCATGCCTACTTTCAATGACTGGTGTACCATGACACCCAGGTCTCGTTGCATCTCCCCTTTTCCTAATCTGTCACCATTCAGATAATAGTCTACCCTCATGTTTTTGCCACCAAAGTGGATAACCTCACATTTATCCACATTATACTGCATCTGCCATGCATCTGCCCATTCACTCAGCCTATCCAAATCACCCTGCAGCCTCCAAGCATCCTCCTCACACCTAACTATACCCCCCAGCTTGGTGTCATCTGCAAATTTGGAGATGTTGCATTGAATTCCCTCGTCCAAATCATTAATATATATTGTAAATAGCTGCGGTCCCAGCACTGAGCCTTGCGGTACCCCACTAGTCACTGCCTGCCATTCTGAAAAGGACCCGTTTACTCCTACCCTTTGCTTCCTGTCTGCTAGCCAGTTCTCTATCCACATCAATACTGAACCCCCAATACCGTGTGCTTTAAGTTTGTATGCTAATCTCTTATGCGGGACCTTGTCGAAAGCCTTCTGAAAGTCTAGATATAACACATCCACTGGTTCTCCCTTATCCACTCTACTAGTTACATCCTCGAAAAATTCTATCAGATTTGTCAGACATGATTTACCTTTCGTAAATCCATGCTGACTTTGTCCAATGATTTCGCCACTTTCCAAATGCGCTGCTATCCCATCTTTAATAACTGACTCTAGCAGTTTCCCCACTACCGATGTAAGACTAACTGGTCTGTAATTCCCCGCTTTATCTCTCCCTCCTTTTTTAAAAAGTGGGGTTACATTAGCTACCCTCCAATCCTCAGGAACTACTCCAGAATCTAAGGAATTTTGAAAAATTATCACTAATGCATCCACTATTTCTGTGGCTACCTCCTTGAGTACTCTGGGATGCAGACTATCTGGACATGGGAGAACCTTCCAAAAGGACAACTATATCTGCAGCACTCCACCAATCAGGCCTTTATGGTAGAGTGGCCAGACAGAAGGCACATGACAGCCCGCTTGGAGTTTGCCAAAAGGCACCTAAAGGTCTCTCAGACCATGAGAAACAAGATTCTCTGGTCTGATGAAACAAAGATTGAACTCTGGCCTGAATGCCAAGCATCACGTCTGGAGGAAACGAGGCACTGGTCAGCACCTGGCCAATACCATGCCTATGGTGAAGCTTGGTGGTGGCAGCATCATGCTGTGGGGGTGTTTTTCAGCAGCAGGAACTGGGAGACTTGTCAGGATCCAGCAAAAGATGAACGGAGTAAATTACAGAGAGATCCTTGATGAAAGCCTACTCCTGAGCGTTCTGGGCCTCAGACTGGGGCGAAGGTTCACCTTCCAACAGGACAACGACCCTAAGCACACAGCCAAGACAACGCAGGTGTGGCTTTGTGACAAGTCTGTGAATGTCCTTGAGTGGCCCAGCCTGTGCCCGGACTTGAACCCGATCGAACATCTCTGGACCTGAAAATAGCTGTGCATCGACGCTCCCCATCCAACCTGACAGAGCTCGAGAGGATCTGCAGAGAAGAATCGGAGAAATTACCCATATACAGGTGTGCCAAGCTTATAGCGCCATACCCAAGAAGACTTGAGGCTGTAATCGCTGCCAAAGGTGCCTCAACAAAGTACTGAGTAAAGGGTCTGAATATTTTTGTATATTTCAGTAATTTATTCTTAATTACTTTGCAAAATTTTCTAAATACTGTCTTTGCTTTTTTTTAATTATGGGGTATTGTGTGTAGATTGGTGATTTAAAAAAAAGTGTTTTAATCCATTTTAGAATAAGGCTGTAACATAACAAAATGTGGGAAAAGTGAAAGGATCTGAATACTTTCCGAATGCACTGTATTACGAAGAGTAACATGTAACGTAGAGTAGCATAAACGTGTTGTGCCACTGAGTTTTTTAATGTCCACACTATATGTGAGAATGACAAGATGTCACACAGTAATTGGCCTCTAATAAGGTAGTTTTCTCCTATCTCGTCTACTTTTATTTGTACTCTGGAACCAAAAAGAAAGCTATTGAATATTGTACCAAGAGTGACACATGAATGGTAGGAGATCGCCAGATCAAAGAACGAGATGATGGATAACCATTTGGTGAATGGCAAACTGAAAGTGGATTGCCTTCTCTTGTGGTAGGATTCATCATTGAGAATGAGCTGGTCCAGTGCCTAGGTGATTTTGTTTTTAAAAATATTTCCTCAAAGGGATGAGCAAATGTCGGATAACAGTTCAGCTCACTCTAATACAAATGAACGTGTTTATTGCACAACTCTTAGAGCTGCAGGTGAAGACAGGAAGGAGATAAACCAATCCTTCTGGGTAACATAAATGCCAGGGTCAGAAAGGGTGCAAACCTCTGCAATGATGAGATTGACAAGGAAGATGTATGGAGAGCTAGCTCCAATGGAGACCTCTTACTGATGGAATACTTGGTACATAACTTTGTCATAACCATGAAACTCTTTCATCTTTTGAGCACCGGTGGATGAGAGGTGATCTTAGAGGTGTACAAAATCATGAGCAGAATAGATGCACAAAGAGTCTCTTGCCCAGAGTAGGAGAATCGAGAACCATACAACATAGGTTTAAGGTGAAGGGGAAAGGTTTTAATAGAAATCTGAGGGATAACCTTTTCTCACAAAGGATGGTGATTGTATGAAATGAACTGCCAGAGGAGTTAGTTGAGGCAGAGACTATTGCAATGTTTAAGAAATAATTAGACAGGTATATGACTAGGACAGATTTAGAGGGATATCAGCCGAATGCATGCAGGTGGGACTAGTGTAGATGGGACAAGATTGGTCAGTGTGCGCACATTGGATCGAATGGCCAGTTTCCACGCTGTCTGAAACTATGACTATCTGTGACATGTACAAGATTTGTGGCAGTTTTAAAGAGATTAGGTAAGCTATAGCCAGGGGTGACACGAAGAACACTAATCCGGATAATCTGGTACCTTTGGGGCTTTGGTGGTGCTAGATTTTTCAAAACAATTTGATATTCCTATGAATACATCAACGCTCTCTGAATTCACATTTTTCCTGGTATGCAAAATGAGTTTAAAAGAAGTTCAAAATCACAGCATTTAAGAAATGTTTAGACGGGTACATAGATTGGATAGGTTTAGAGGGATATGGGCCAAACGCAGGTAAATAAAACTAGTGTCGAGGGGGCATGTTGGTTGGCATGGGACTGTTAGGCGGTGGGCCATGCTGAATGACCCTTGAATGTGGAATAACATAGAAACATAGAAAATAGGTGCAGGAGGAGGAGGCCATTCAGCCCTTCGAGCCAGCACCGCCATTCATTGTGATCATGGCTGATCGTCCGCTATCAATAACCCGTGCCTGCCTTCTCCCCATATCCCTTAACTCCACTAGCCCCTAGAGCTCTATCCAACTCTAATAACAAACCCTAATATTTACGAGAAACAAGAGAACAAGGCCCTGGTATGTTTGGAATGTATGGGAAGAGAACCTCAATGAGGCAGATGCTGAACCATTGGGCATTCAGAATATTGGGCTTACACGTTATCGGAGTTCTACTGTAGTAATATGACCTTTCTATTGTCCACTGGGCACTTTTGTTCATTTTGACTTTATAGCTATTTATAACTGTAATGCATTCTTCTGTTAAAGATGACAAGATTGTCAAAAATCATAAGAACTGGAAGGGTAAAATTATCTCAATGGTGTAATTGTAACTTCCCAATGTCATTTCTTAAAACAGCGTGGACTTCATACCCTTACGCTAAATATTTTTTTGGTTTTTTTAAGGCTCAAAGTTACATGTAAAGCTAGTGTTATGGCTATTTGAACCACTGGCAAAATAGTACTGCATTTATCTGTCAGGGGATGGTGATGGTAAGAAATAAAAACATATATACAAAAATAAAAGGTAGACACAAATTGCTGAAGTAAATTAGCGGGACAGGCAGCAACTCTGGAGAGAAGGAATGGGTGATGTTTTGGGTTGAGATCCCGCTTCAGTCTGAAAGGTGGAAACTTCAATGTCTACAAATTTATACGGTAACTGCTTTGCAGTGGTAAATATTACAGTATGGTCTTGCACAAAAAGTGAGATGTGTGTAGTTAATTAATTTTGTGATGTTGATTGCTTTCAGATTGTTGTGCAAAAATACTTTGTTGCACAGATCCATCAGTATTGTTATATATACAAAGTGTAAGAAATTTGCATGTTAAATATGTTTTATTTATTTTAATCAGGTACCACATTCTTCAGGAAAGTTTAATCAAACTGGTTGAAGCTTCTAATGACCAATCTCACAATATGGATAGGTGGCTGAGCAAATTGGAGGCTTCCAGCTGGCTGAGCCACATAAAAGAAATATTAACCACTGCTTGCCTAGCTGCACAGTGTGTTGACAGGTAAGAACTTGTTTCACACTGCACATCATGCTAGGAACTACTCTTGGGCAAGCCCATCTGGTTAATTGATTTTGTATTTACAGACATTAATATCCTTGAATCCATTTCCGTAACCTTTTCATATAACTAATTTTTAATAGGAACTACTCAGTGGATATTTAGAAAAAAAGTTCCTTCAAGGATTTCTGTTCATATGGCATTGTGGTCATTTATTTCCTCTCCCCCTGTATTAATGGACTGTTAGATAGACACAAAATGCTGTAGTAACTCAGCGGTTCAGGCAGCATCTCTGGAGAAAAGGAATAGGTGACGTTTCAGACCCTTCTTCAGACTGCTAATTCATTTTTTCCTCTATATTCTTCCTAATAAAAAATACTGCTTCTGTGCTAATTTTTGTTGTTGTGCATCTGCCTTTTCAGCAATGTGCTTTTCTATTACCTACTCCATTGTCGATGAATATTTTGTAATTTGCAAAGCTTTTAGTTATACACTCTGTATCTTCCTTTTACTAACTAAATTTGTTTGTATATCGAATACAACACCTCATATTCTATCTCCGTATGTTGCAGCTTTCCAGACAATATTAAGTATTCTACGTATGATCCATTTCTACCTGCCATCCTTTTTCTTTTTCCTCATTTACAATCTGGTCTGTCTCTTCTTCAGCAACTAATCACACAGCCATAGTAACTTGACCTTATTCCACCTGCCTTCACTGTTTCTTTCACCCATTTTGCTGCTATCTAAATATACTTATTTCTCTTTCTCAGGTCAGAGCATCCATCCCCCACCTTCCCGCCTACTAAAATTAATGTGCATCTCTATTTTCTAGTTCTGTGAAAGTCAGATGCAAAATATTAAAATACATGTTTATACTCCTAAATTTGTAGATCATTTCACAAACTGTGTAGGCCACACTATGATTTGAGTTTATAAAATACAATGTTGAAACTCAATTTTGTACGGGACCAGTACTAGTGTCATACAATTTAACAATAGAAACTTAATTTATTTGCACTGCAAGGAGCTTTATACCAACAATAGTTAATAATTCAGTGCTTTTTAGGATCAGTAAATGTAGATCCGTGGTATTCAAAATTATGCTTTTCTTTCCAAACATTTATTGTGTTCCTCTCGTTTTAGGGAAGGTGCATCTGTATTGGTTCATGGCAGTGAAGGAATTGACTCCACTTTGCAAGTTACCTCTCTTGCTCGTATTATCCTAGATCCACAATCAAGGACAATTAATGGATTTGAGGCGTTAATTGAGCGTGAATGGTTGCAGGTATAATAGATCTAATTTGGCTGCTTTTGCAAATGGAATTGTATCATTTTAAAAAGATGTTTCTGTAAGATTAAATTTAATTAACATTTTTGTCGTTGAGTGAGTTACAGAAAAGAAGTAAGAAAAAATAATTATATTGAGTACTTATCCACATTGATTTGCAGGTACAAAATATAATGTCAATAATCTGATTGGAGAAAGCTTGAAATGTGTTTGTAGGTAACACACTCATCCACTCATTTCTTTGAATTTGGGGACAATGGTGGCATATTGATTCAGGTCTGCTGATGAATCCTTGAACGTGGACTGATTCAAAACAGTCCCATAACTGCTCCTCTGCCTCGCCTGACCAGTTCTTTGTGATCCTTTTCATCAGTGCCTCACACTTCAGTCTCTACACAGTAAAGGGCCTGTCCCACCAGCATGCGGCTAGCATGACCTAACGTGGTCGCTTGAGCCGTACGGCCTCGCGGGGCCGGTCCCACTTCGATCGCAGGAGGCGTATGGAGTTGTGCGGGGTTGGTCCCAACATCGCGCAGGGCTCCGAAAAGCTGACATTGTTCATAAATCCCGCGCGCTAATTGCCTGTCGGCCCACAGCCGCATTGAGGACGTATGCAGCAACTCGACGTCGTACGCAGTGTCTTAAAGGCGTACAGCTAGCGCTTGACGTTGCGCGATGACGTCACCGCTAGGCTGCTGTTGCGTGATGACGTCACCACCTAACGCCGTGCAACGTCCAAATTCAGTCGGCCCGCCTCCTGCCCAGCTGATTGGTGAGTATGATGTCGGGACCAGCCCCGCACAACTCCATACGCCTCCGCGGTTCGAATTGGGACCGGCCCCGCGAGGCCGTATGCCTCAAGCGACCACGTTTGGTCGCGCTAGACGCATGCAAAAGCATGCTGGTCGGACAGGCCCTTAAGGAGCAGCCCGACCAGGTGGTCAGAAGTGAGGGCGTGGGAAGAAGCATTTTCCATTCAGGATGAATGCATTGTAGAGGTTGATTATGTTGGGTCCTCTTCTGTTGATGGCAGTTGGACAGATACTTCAGGCTAGCCTGGTTGAAGACCTCAGCGATGATGGGGAGGGTGATGGGGTATGATGTTTTGTGCATGTTGATTGAGCAGCATAATTCCTCAAGTGCTAGCTTGATGTCTGCCTGAGATGGGATGTAAACTGCAGTCAGGATGACATCGGAGAACTCTGTCAGTAGGAGGAACTGTTGGCACTTCACTGTCAGTTTCAAGTCATGGGGACTGGCATGGGACAAGACCTTGCAACATCCAAGAACCACAAAGACTTCATCATGAATCAGGCACTTTTCCTTTTTCTGACGTTGGTGAGTGGATAAGCCCTCAGGCTGGAGCATCATATCTAGAGACACGGGAGTGAGCCACTTCTCTGTGAAACAGAGTAGACAGCAGTTCCTCATGTCCCTCTGATCCAGCTGTCTTGCTCTTGATCTTCTATCTTGTTCACTGGTGATTGTACATTGACCTGAAGGATGCTAGGGATTGGGTTGTCACGATCCCTAGCACTTTAGGCTTCCTCGGTGACCACATTTTCTAGCACAATGGAGCTCTTACCATTGCTTCCACTTGTTGTCCCTAATGCAGAAGAGTTAGATCTGCCAGGTCACTAAAGTATTTAAATGGCTTAAAAGCCCATTTCCTACTGATGTCGGTCGGTCTGGCTGCAGATTTCAGGTTTGAAAGGTCAAAATTCGTGTATACAAGTGTTTTCCTGCATGCTGCCTGCAAAATGTTATCTCCCCTCTGACTGTCTTGTCATTAACACCTTTTGTATTGTATGGAACATTTTTTAAACTGTTGAAAAAATTGTGTTTAACTTGCTTATGTATTGCAGGCTGGCCATCCATTCCAGCAGCGCTGTGCTCAGTCAGCCTATTCTAATTCCAAGCAGAAAAATGAAGCACCTACATTTCTTCTCTTTTTGGATTGCTGCTGGCAGATCCAGCACCAATTTCCATGTTCATTTGAGTTTAATGAACAGTTTCTAATCGTGTTGTTTGAACATGCTTACGCCTCTCAATTTGGGACCTTCTTGGGAAATAATGAAAATGAAAGGTGAGAGATATTTTGTTGTATTTTAGATTGCCTCAAGTGAGAGGATGAGTAGTTTTACCTTCGACCTTAAATCATCTCCTGTCTTCAATTTTCTCTGTCAACCTTCTGTGTTGTTTTTGAATGGTGATCAATATATTTCTGTAGATTGAGTTTAGCTCTTGCAATTTTCATTTCCCCTCTGTGATTCTTTTTTGTCCGTGGGTTAAAACCACTGCTGAATATTGCATTTATTTACTCTTAACTCTACTTTGGTTGTGCTTGACATCCTCTGGCCCTCTCCCAAGATGTATTGAAAGTGATGTCAGAATACCATTCCAGTTTAATATTCAGACATAATATAATAATAACTTTATTTGTATAGCACTTTTCATACAATTGAATGCAACCCATAGTGCTTTTCACACAACACAGGTCTAAACAAAAATACAATTTATAACAATAAGGACATAGACAGTTAATAACATAAAGCACTGATTTATATAAAAATATAAAATAAAAAATAAGCTCCACTACGACTCAATCTCTGTATTGCTTTCGGAACCATGGGATAAATAAGATTGGAAAACTGAATGTGTAGGGGTGTAAGATACGACGCAGAGAAAAGACGCATCTCCATCCAGGTAAGTGACTGAAAAACAGTTTCCCCCTATTTCCCCCCACCCAAGACATACTAAGAAACATTGAAGAATTCTCATGCGTAGCTGGCAGAGGAGAGAGGGAGTGTAAATCTGCATATTGTATATCAATATGAGAAAATACATTTAAGGTAGAAGTTTTCTAATTTTCTTTTTAAATGGCTCAATCAAAAACTCCCTGGTCAAACGTCTTATCATTTCTAGGTAGGTTTAGTGCTGATGTGTGGTGCATGTCTTTTAGCACTCTCCATTGAACCAGGGTTGATCTCCTGACTTGCTAAATATTGTAGAGTGAAGGATATGATGGGCCATGAGTAAACAGGTTATGATGGTATGCATTCTTGTGATGGTTATGATGGTATACATTGCTGTTGATATTTGACAATGTTGCTTCGATATCCAGTTTTGAGCCACGTTTCTTTCGGTACATTTGAGTTGAACATAACAGAAGATGTTCTCAGTTTGAGGCAGAGACTTTGTGCCATAGAGCCAGGCACTTCGGCCCACTTGTCCATGCTGACCAATTTGGCCTATTGGGCTAGATGCATTTGGCCCATATCCCTCTAAACCCTCCCTATCCATGTGTCTGTCCAAATGACTTTTAAAGTTATAATAATTGTATCCGCTACTGCAGCTTCCTCTGGCAGCTCATTCCAGATATGGATAACCCTCTTAGTGAAAAAGTTGTCCCCAAGGCTTCTCTTAAATTTCTCCTCTCTCGACTGAAACCTATGACCTATTGTTTTAGAATTGTCTGTCCTGAAAAAAATATTGAGCATTCACTTTACCCAATGCTCCCCCTGACCTTGTGCATTCTTGGCCCAGCCTTTCCAACATCTCCCTATAACTCAAGCTCACACGACCATGTAAAATTCTGATTAATCTCTTCTGCACCCATTGCAATTTAATGACATTCTCCCTGTAGCTGGTCGACTGGAACTGTATATAGTATTGCAAGTAAGGCCTGGCCACTGACTTGTACAGCTGCATCATGGCTCAAATTTTGCACTTGACACCCCTCCCAATAAGCCAGTTTGGTATTCCAACTGCGCAAGCACAGGTCGTGGGTCACTCGGGATAAAGGGTGCAGACCTGCGTCTCGTCCCTAACCAACCACCGCTGGGACGTCCCCGTTACCTCCCGAGTGTCCCATCCAGGGGCGGCAGCCGGACGGGAACGGCGGAGGGGGGGGGGAACGTGCGCCGGCTCCAGAGCGGCAGCCCAGGTCCGCAGGCAGCGTGGAAAAGAAGCACCAACTCCAGCTCAACCCCGCCCGTCTCGCCGGCTGGCCAAGCAGAGTCGAGCTAGGGCCAGCACCTCCCCTCCTCGCTGGCTGCGGGCCTAGGCCGACACTCCTGTCCGCGGACCTCTGGATAGAAGACCCTCCTTCAAACTTCCTACACATTAAACTTTTTGTGCCGTGGTTGCGCCATGGTTGGGATGGATGGGAGCGGGGATTTCCACGGGCGCAAGGAACACAGAGTGGTTGGATCCCAGCTTCAGCTCAACCAACGAGGGGGTTCTGAAGTTTCATTCTCTCAATTGAGGACATTTTCTCGACTCTCCTAGATGCAACAAGCCATAGCTTTACCAGTGGTTGTTTGTCTAACTGAAACATCTCTCCCCACTTCTCACCGTCTCTCCCTAGCTCCCACTCGAATCTGCCCCCCCTCTCTCTCTCGCTGTTACACCCCGCTCTCCCCCGCTACCAGGCATCCCGTTCGCCCTTTTTATTCTCAAATGACTGACAAATCCCATGATTCCTTGCGTTTTTCAGAATACTGAACTGGCTTATTAAGGCAAGTGTGCCAAACGCCACCTTCACCATACTCTGCACCTGACTCGCCACTGTTAGATCACCATGTACCTCTACTCCCAGGTCTCTATGTTCTGCAAAACTGTCCAGGACTGGTCAATGGTGATGATGACAAGTCATTCTTGATGGTAGACATTGAGTGTCTCCTATCTTTGCTACTTTTGATGCCTCTTCCATGTGTGGTTCAACATTGGGCACTGACTCATCAGTTGAGGAGAACAGAATTCATAATCAGAAGGTAACTTTGCTTATATTTGATCTGATGCCCTGAGACTACATGAGGTCTCAAGTCAAATTGGAAGGCTACTCCTTTTCACCAGTGTGCCAGAGGGGTGTTTCCTCTGGTGTATCCGTATGGTTTGTTTGTTCACGCCTCTGAATTACGTGTAACTTAAATGCTGCATCACCAGCACAAGAGGTTCAATAGAGAGCAGTTTCAGATGTATGATATGAAGTGTGATGTACAAGAGTGGGAATTTCATTTGTTGTGTGTGGCCTGATTAAAGCGAACCTCTGGTAAAATGATTTGTATAGTTTGAATACGTACAAAGAATAATTAAACATTTTCCTTGTTGTTCCAGACGAAAACTAAAGCTTCAGCAGAAGACTGTCTCACTGTGGTCTTGGGCGAATAGACCAAAAGAGTTGGAAAAGTACTTTAACCCTCTCTATGAAGCGAATAGCCTGGTCATCTGGCCTTCGGTCGCACCACAAAGTTTACAGCTTTGGGAAGGTGATTTTGTTCAACTTGAAATTGTGACTTTGTTCAATTTTTATTTCCAAGGATTGCTTGGGAACATTCAGTGGATGTTCTTTTAATTAATTTATTCATATAATGCGATTATTTTATATTTTTTGAGATGGGGTTGTGTAGGTAGAACATGGTCATTTACTACTTCATGAAGCTAGTGCTTCCACTTGTTTTGAAGTTAATATTATGACATTTTATATATTTTGGATATATGAGAATAAAGTCACTTACTTAGGCTGCTGATATCTGTAAGTGTAATGCATATAATTTCATGTCAGGTTCAATACTCATTTGGGATTGGTGGTGCTAGTGCTTAATTGCTGATCGAGTAAACCAGAATATCGATCCAGTGACACAATTTTAATTCTCACATGGACTCTACTTTTGGTTCTTAAACTGATGGGCAATTCGAAAAGAGCAAATAGGTGCAGGAGGAGGCCATTTAGCCCTGCGAACCAGCACCACCATGAAATAAAGATGGAGATGCGTGCAATGGAAATTTACAAACCCCCAGAAAATAGCAGAAACATGCAGCAGGTCCAACAGTGTCTGTGGGAAGAGGAAGAGAGTTAACTTGTGGGCACGGCCTGATCTAAGAATAAACCCAATTGGTTTATTCATGTTTAAGAAGGAACTGCAGATGCTGGAAAATCGAAGGTAGAGAAATGCTGGAGATACTCGGAGGGTGAGGCAGTATCTATGGAGCGAAGGAGATGGCGACGTTTCGGGCCGAAACTCTTCTTCAGACTGATGTAAGGATGGGGGGGGGGGGGGCAGAAGAAGAAAGGAGGAGGAGGAGGAGCCAGTGGGCTGAGGGAGAGCTGAGAAGGGGAGGAGAAAGTAAGGACTACCTGAAATTAGGGAAGTCCATGTTCATACGGCTGGGGTGCAAACTGCCCAAGAGAAACATGAGGTGCTGCTCCTCCAATTTACGGTGGTCCTCACTTTGGCAATGGAAGAGGCCCAGGACAGAAAGGACAGATTCGGAATGGGAGGGGGAGTTGAAGTGCTGAACCACCAGGAGATCAGGTTGGTTATTGCAAACCGAGCGGAAGTGTTCGGCGAAGCGATCGCCAATTCTACGCTTGGTTCACCGATGTAGAGCAGCTGACATCTGGAGCAGCGGATGCAATAGATGAGGTTGGAGGAGGTGAACCTCTGCCGCACCTGGAAAGACTGCTTGGGTCCTTGAGTGGAGTCAAGGGGGGAGGTAAAGCGACAAGTGTAGCATTTCTTGCGGTTGGGGGAGGGGGTGCCCAGAGAGGGGGTGGTTTGGGTGGGAAGGGACAAATTGACCATGGAGTTACGGAGGTCTCTGCGGAAAGATGGGAAGGTGGCAAGTGGTGGAGTCACGCTGGTGGTGACGAAAATGACGGAAGATTATTTGTTGTATGTGACGGCTGGTGGGGTGGAAGGTGAGGACAAGGGGGACTCTGCTTTGTAACGAGTGGGGGGGATGGGAGTGAGAGTAGAGTCACGGGGTATAGAAGAGACCCTGGTGAGAGCTTCACCTATGGTAGAAGAGGGGAACCCCCGTTCCCTGAAGAATGAGGACATCTCCAATGCCCTGGTGTGGAACACCTCATCTTGGGTGCAGATGCAGCGTAGACAGAGGAATTGGGAGTAGGGGATGCAGTCCTTACAGCAAGCAGGGTGGAAAGAAGTGTAGTCCAGATAGCCATGAGAGTCAGTGGGTTTATAGTGGATGTCAGGAGTCTATCACCTGCGATGGAGATAGTGAGGTCAAGAAATGGTAGGGAAATGTCGGACATCCTGGTGCGGGATGGAGGTGTAGAGTGATTGGACATCCATGGTGAAGATGAGGGAATGGGGGTTGAGAAAATGGAAGCCCTGGAGTTGACGAAGAGCATTTGAGGTGTCTTGAACATAGGTAGGGAGGGATTTAACCAGGGGGGATAGGATGGAGTCGAGGTATGTGGAAATAAGTTTGGTATGGTAGGACATGAACAGGCAGAAGCAATGGGTCTGCCAGGACAGTCAGGTTTGTGGATTTTGGGGAGACGGTAAAATCGGGCCGTGCAGGGCTAGGAAACGATGAGGCTGGAGGCTTGGGAGGGCAGGGAGCCGGAGTCATTAGAGATAGTGGCCTGGTGCTCGTCAGTGGGATCATGGTCCGAGGGTAAGTAGGAGGAGGTGTCTGAGAGTTGGCGCCTGGCCTCAGCTTTGTAGAGATCAGCGCGCCAGACTACCACGGCACCTCCCTGTTGGCGAGTTTGATCACCCAGTCTGGGTTGTTACAGAATGAGTGAAGGGCTGTATGTTCGGGGGGGGGGGGGGGGGGGGGGGGGGGGGGGGAGGAGAGACGTTAGAGTGAGACGCGAGTGGAGAAGTTGAGGCGGTTGATGTCCTGTCAGCAGTTTAAAATAAAAAGTTCAAAAGCCGGAAGATGGCCGTGAGGGGGAGTCCAAGAGGAAGGGGTCCTTTGGAGACTGGGGAAGGGGTCATCAATGGGGGGCGAGGTCTCCTTCCCATGGAAAAACGCTTTTATTAATGCTCTTCCTGGAAGGAAATCTGCCACTCTTATCTAATCTATATGTAACTCCAGCCCCCCCCCACCCCGCCCTGAATGTGCATAACTTGAATTTGCAATACATAGAAACAAGCTGGGTAAATTTTCAATTTCTTCAAGAAGGCAGGAGATTGCCTATCATGGCTACATTGATTCTGCAGTTTTAAGTCAATTATAGAGGGCACTTTCCTGATTTATAGTTACTGTAGACTGTAGACAATTAAGCCAAAAGTTGTAAAAGATTGGGGATATTCTGATGGTAATTTATGCAATTTTTAATGTTAGGTGTATTTCTCCGATGGAATCGTTCTTCAAAATACCTGGATGAGGCCTGGGATGAAATAATTCATATTATTGAGTATAATAAGGATTTACAAGCAAAAGTAAACGCTCTTCGACGCCAGCTAGCTGAACTACAAACAGACGATGGAGAACTTGAAAGTCCTTAAATGACTGCAAATTTATTAATTATTACATTTGCTATGTTGAAAAAGTAACAATTTGTATATGATGCTGTGCATGGATTAATTCTTAAACACAATGTAGTAAGATTAAAATTAGGACCCTAGCTATTAGTTACATGGCAATAATTCAGGTGCCCTAAAACAGTTTTTGAGGGGGAATATTTTTCAGTATGGTTTTAACATGAAATCTGCAGATTGAGTTGCTGACCATTCAATTTCAGGGCAGATTAATAGTCAAATATTGCACAAGCACTGAAAGGCAATTCCTTATCTTGCCTGTGCTTCTCGTTATCTTATTGTACTGTAGCTTCTTCTGGCCTCATCCTTATATAAAGTGTGAACAAATTACTGAATGTGGGAACAGTTAAATAATCAAATTATTGAATCTGAAGGGTCACTGAGTTATTGAAATATTTATTGAATATGGGAATTTGTCGGTCTAATTCTCGTTTAATTTGCCATCAGTTGGTACACCTCAATGTATCTGAAGTTTAGAACAAAATGGGTTTCCTTGGAAAATACGGTCCTACCCAGTAGCTACTGAAATTTGCTCATGTAGAAACATTGCACCTACTACATGTCACAAATAATGATTTCTGCTAACACTGCCAAATTGCTATTAACAGATGTGCAGACCTATTTGTTATCATTTGAAACCTTAGAAACACATCCTAATGCTTATTATACTAAAATGTTGACGAAATCGGAGGCATTGAAGAGCATAATTCTACTGAATGGGAAAATAATTTTTTTATGTTTAAGTAAATTGTGTAAATGATTATCATTGCTTGATTACTATTATCATCTATAATGAAAACATGAATTGATCATCGTATTTTAGTTTGATATGGAAGAGGACCAAACTGGCCGCTAGAGTGGAAAGTTGTTGAATGCTCAACAATAATATTATAAAAGGCACCTCTTGATAATATCAAGAACTTCAGATGGGCAGAAACATCTACATGGATGTAATCTATTTCTGAATTGAGATACCGTTGTTTGCACTTTATGAAGAATATACTTTAGTTATATCATTGTCTGGTGATAACTCTGCTCTTCTGTAGAAATCTGTATAGACCCCTGAGTTGCACAATTCAACAGTCATTTTGATGAAGCGACTGTGGCTATCTGAATTTGAAAATACACTATATGCCCTCTTCTGACAAACAATCATTTCCAGTCTTTATTTGTATTAGCACTTTATCCTTCTAACAGAGGGATCCAAATTGAAATTTTAACTTGCATATGCTGCTTCTATTCTGTTGGCATTGTTCCTATATAAATATTTGAAAGGATTTTGAAGTAGTTGATGATAAAGTAGTGACATTAGTATAGGACATTAATCACACAACACGTCCTTATCTGTGTGCGTGCTTATTTTGCTGATCATTGAATGAAATAACCATAACACACTAAGTATATTTATGCCTTAATTACACTACATTATTAAAATTGGGTATTTTGGAAGGTAATGCTATGAAATTAGAAATGTCCTTGAGGTTTTTTATTGTTTCCCAGTATACTAACTTGATGTACTAATATTTGTAAAGTATGAATCTGATAATTGAATAAATGTTTGAGGAGTTCAAGAGA
Organism: Raja brachyura; assembly: GCA_963514005.1. The sequence goes on from OY740785.1 coordinate 64,774,228, forward strand.
AATTGAATAAATGTTTTAAAGGTGTGGTCTTATCAATAGAATTGAGTTAATAATATTCTTCAACCTCTCATTTGTAAAGTTTTTTTATTCACGACCCTTCCACCCCCCCCCCCCCCCCCCCCTTCTCACTGTTAAATCTTACCACATCACCCAAGGGGATAAACAGAGGCCTCTTCCTTTCAGGAGTGAGTTCAATTTAAAGCTTGGGGGCTACAAATAGTCAACAAGTGGGTAACTTGAAGTTAGTGTGACTGTTGCTGATACAATTTTGTGAAGAGTGTTAATACTTTTACAAAATAATGTATGGTTCCCCATTTATATTCGAGTAAAGATTAGCGTGTTCAAGTACTGGTGAGTGTAATTTTTGCTCATGACAACATGATTTTCAAACATGATGTGAATGGTTCTTTTTAGATTGCTTCGGAAGCTATCGCTTGCTTTTCTGATAGTTGTCCCTCTTGCTTTTGCTATTGGAACTTGCTTATCAGTGTTAATGGGAATTTTAAAAAGGATGCAATTTATTCTCAATAATTAATCTCTCATGAACTCGAGTAAACCTTAAAAGGCTCTGTCAATATTTGTAAAATATTCTATGTTAAGTCCTGAAATCCTATCAAATCATTCTGTTGTACTGTATGGCCAATGTAGTGCATATGAATACAACCGACTTCCATCTGTCTGATTATGTGAACCAGGTGGTTGGAGGTGATGCAATGTTTAAAGATAATTTCAGTTGTCTTTGTCCAAATTCAGCCAATTATTTACTTCGCTTATGTGTTTTTTTAAATTGGGTGTTGAAATGTTCTTAAACAAGCTATGCTCTGAAATGTTATTGATGGTTATGTGCTGACTAAATTATGCAATGCATGCATTGACAGGAAATGTTCATTTTGACATTAAATATTTTAAGTACATGATCCCATCTGCTTTGTTCATTCACACAACAAAATCATCTTTGCATTATTTTAATTTGTCTTTTTGAAATAAAAGTTAAAAATTCTGTTCACAAGCTGCATTTTTTTTAATGAAATCTTATTTAAAATTAGTTAGTTGAAACTATTACGAATGATACATCGGTGTAACTAAAGCTCATTGCATACCAGGTTATCCACAGAGTGTGTTCTGGACTTCATGACTCCCCAGCACTAGCAGTATAGATCTTAAAGCCAAGTTTTCAGACATATCTTAATTGTGCTCGTGTTCCTGCTATTATCTATATATTGCAGGTAACTGCATCCTTTGTTAGATTGCTGCATTTAGAAGACCTGTACGGATCTGTAAATCTGATTATGTAATTTCATCTTTGTGCTGCTAAGGTTTTATGATGACTTACAAAAGTATTTGTTTAGAAGAAATCTTTTCCTTTAGGAGAAGCTAAATGTGATGGAAATGTTTGTACTGTAAAGCTTGTAATGTAGGCCATATTGTAAAACCAAATATCTCAAGGTTTGGGCAATGCAGGGGCTTGTTAACTGAAAGCTTTGTAATTTTTATGCATAAATTGAATTAACATTTTTATAATAAATCATACTGTTTTTGGGGGGTATTAGTACTTTTGGTATTCTGCTTGCAAGTTACAGTTGTATTTATTCAATAAGCCCCTCCTAAATTGCATTGCATAAAGTGAACTATAATTCCCTCTTCATCTCACACTGAACTCTGTTCCAACCTCCGGGTCATGAAAGAAGAGAGATAAATGACATTGAGACAGTAGTGGAGGCACAAAGGAAATGTGCACATTAGTTTCAATATGCAAATCCGGTTACAGGTATACAATTGTCGTCATATGAGGAAAGCGTTGAACTTTGTATGGATATATCTCAGTTAGCCTATCCATCTAGTGAGGGGCAGTTAGCATTTGGGTGGAACCTGCTCCTAGGACCGCAGTGGGTTGTGTTGGGGTTAGAGGGTGGTCACCTTCCCAGCCTAGTTGTGTGATGGAGTGGATCAGTGCCTGGCCTTGTCAAAGAAAGAGGACTGACTTCAGAGGAAGGACTCCAGCTGGTGCCTAATGGAAACAACAAGATGAGTATAACTTTTCACTGAAACAACTGCAGACATTTTCGAAATTAGTTATTTTGAAATTCAACATTTTTTCTGGTTATTACATGTCCGCAATGAAATCACTTAATATTCAATTTACAGCATTCTCCAGATAAATTTGAATAAAAGTACACGCTGTAACTAATCTAATAGCTACCTTGGTATTTTTATGAAACTATTAAAATAAAATGAAGCATTAAATTATAACTACCTGTAATACATTGTGTTCAGTATTGTTGTACCTATTAAGTCAGTGTTAAAAATTACCTTGTAATAATCCCATGATTTATTTCCTCCAAATAATGTATTTTGACGATTCATCATTTTTCTGAAAAAATCCTGGAGTGTTGGCAACATAGTAAAAATGTGAGATACAGGCTGGGATTCCATGGACCAGCAGTAACTCATTTAAAAACAAATGATCACTAGTTTCTCAATCTACTGTTAATATTAAGTTTCAGACGATCAACTTGTAAAGATAATAACTTTAATTATTAAATTAAAGTGCATTAATAAAATTCAAGTCTTCAAACGTTTTTACTGCTGGTGATAGGTTTAGATGAATATATGAGACTATGTTAATCGGAAATGTTAACCTCTGCAGATGCTGTCAGATTTGTGTTTCCAATCTTTTTTAATTCTGCAATATTTGTTTTTTGGGAATGACTGGTTTGTTTTCTTTAACGGTTATAAGCTAATAATCAGTATTGATAGCTTCCACAATCACAATGATACAAGTTATTTATCTGTGCTGGAGACAACGGCCAGTGTGGATGCAGGTAGGGGTATTGCCATATACTGAAGGTCACACAGCAGACAGGTGAGTGAGCAGATACGGAACACCCAGTCCAAACTCGATTCCATCGACCCGGTGCCACGCGCATACCTGACCTTAAAGTGGGAAAGTAAGAAATTATATCTTGGGTCGAGATCAGACTTTTTAGAGTCATAGAGTGATACAGCATGGAAACGGGCCCTTTGGCCCAGCTTACCCACACCGGCCAACATGTCCCAGCTACACTAGTCCCACCGCCCTGCGTTTGGTCCATATCCCTCCAAACCTGTCCTATCCATGTACCTGTCTAACTGGTTCTTAAATGTTTCATACACCCACCACCCTTTGTGTGAAAAGAGATTTGAAACCTGGAAGTTGCAAGATAGTACAATAAGATGGGAATTTGGCATGCTATTCTGGAAGATTACTTACAATTGTTTCACTCTTTTAAATGTATATGATTCTGCTTAAACTTGCAGGGGACCAAGTGGGACCCATTGGGTCCTGTCCCCCAATGGGGGGGAGGGGCAGCGTCGGCGCTCACCCCGGAGACAGGCGCCCCCCTGAAGGGGTGTGTGGGGGCAAACTGACAGGGCGACTCCCCTCCCCCCCCCCCCCCCCCCCCGCGGATCGTCCCCTTCCCACTTCCTGCCTTGTGTCCAAACAACAGGATCGTTCTCCCCCTCCCTCTCCCATTCCATCTCCCCCTCCCCCACCAGGCTCTCTCATAGATGAACAGGCCCAGGCCAATTTCAATTTTAGAGACCCCTCAATTTTGGAGGCCCCCAAATCAAGATCCCTTTGAAGACAGGCATGAGGCCCCCCTCCTCTTCTGATCGGGCCTGCCTTTGGGAACCTCTACTTCTGCTGCGGCTACTGTTGGCAACGTCCCATTGTGATGTCATTGTGGCACTTGGCAGCTTGAGAGCCAATTGTGATTTGTGCACTGTGAGTGGCATTGTGACATCATTTGAAGCTGCTGGAAAAGAGCTCTCTGTGAGAAGCGGTTTTTGGCGTTTTTAAACTTTAATCGTGAATAACTTTTGAAATAGAGCATGAAATCTGAAGTGAACCTGATGAGGTCATGGATGGGAAAAATGCGAGTAATAATATGTAAAAATTTAAGCGTTAGTGCGTAGCGTTTTAAGGAAGATCCTGTGTGTGTGTGCGCATGCACACACACACACACACACACACTCTTTTATAGGTATAGAGATCACTAGCTTGAAAACATGACAATAATAAACTTAAATCAACTTAAAGATGACCACATTGGGCATGACATTATATTCTGAACCCTTCTTCAGCTGCTGTAAGTGAAAGATGCAAAATTATTGATACACATTTTTCGTTCCAAATTCTTGTAGTGATTTAAGTGACTCTTTAATTTGGATGCCCTGTACCAAAGCCCTTATCTCATTTATTCATGTGTCATAATCATGTGGTATTTTTAGTTGTTTTCCTTCCCAACCCTACCACACCCAAATACTCCACTTCAACATCACCAGACTGGTTCCTGGAATGTCAGGACTTTCATATGAAGAAAGACTGGATAGACTCAGCTTGTACTCGCTAGAATTTAGAAGATTTGAGGGGGGATCTTATAGAAACTTACAAAATTCTTAAGGGGTTGAACAGGCTAGATGCAGGAAGATTGTTCCCAATGTTGGGAGGTCCAGAACAAGGGGTCACAGTTTAAGGATAAGGGGGAAATCTTTTAAGACCGAGATGAGAAAAACATTTTTCACACAGAGTGGTGAATCTCTGGAATTCCCTGCCACAGAAGGTAGTTGAGGCCAGTTCATTGGCTATATTTCAGAGGGAGTTAGATGTGGCCCTTGTGGCTAAAGCGATCAAGGGGTATGGAGAGAAGGCAGGTAAGGGATACTGAGTTGGATGATCAGCTGTGATCATATTGATTGGCGGTGCAGGCTCGAAGAGCCAAATGGCCTACTCCTGCACCTATTTTCTATGTTTCTAATTTTGCTATCTTTTGAATTGCCCGTAACTCTCAGCTCTACTGATCTAGCTTTTTCTGGATTTCATGGGACCTGGTTTATGTCTAGTTTAAAGTAATTAATTGCAATGCTTGCCATGTCCAAATGCTGAAGTTCAAATTATTTAAAGTTCTGACCTTGTCTTGTTAATGTCACTTTTCTTGCTGAAATATAGACATTCAACATCTCGTTTGTTGCTTTAGAGTGCAAATCAGAATTTTGTCCCTTGTGCATAGCACTGAACAGCATTCAGGCACCATCTGTGGAGGGAAATAGGCAGATCACGTTTCGGCTTGGGACCCTTGCATTTTTGTTTGCTCAAGATTCCAGCAGCTGCAGTCTCTTGTGTCTGACCTGCTGCTCACACTCCCCACTTTAAGCTTATGTGGTTATTCGTTACTGGGTCTATGGTTGTATTGGTATTACTCTTGCTGGTGATAGACACAAAGTGCGGGATAAAACCCAGTAAGTCAGGCAGCATTTCTGGGAAAAAAGGATAGGCCTTAAGAAGCTCAATTTCTTTCTCAAATACCCAAACAATTTCCCTCAACTAACATTTTCCTCCTCATTGAACTTGTCCTTATTCACCTTTGACTCCTTACATTTTCTCCAAATCGAATGTGTAGCCATGGGAACTCGCATGGCCCCCAGCTATGCCTGCTGTTTTGTGTTTACATCAGATAGTCCTTTGTCCAGGCGTTCAACACTTTCTCTTTTACATTGATGGTTGCAGTGGAGCTACCTCCTGCACCCATACAGAATTCATGGACTTTATAAACTTTACTATGAACTTCCACCCTGCTCTGAAATTCACCTGGATATCTTGGATGCCTCCCTTCCTTTGAAATCACTGTCTCCATCACAGGAGACAGTCTATCAACATATGTCCATTAAAAAACCTAACTCGCACAGCTATTTTAATTACACTTTTTCCCACCATGCCTCAAGTAAAGATGCTATCCCTCAATTCCTCAGTCTCCGCTGCATCTGTGCCCAAGATGAGGTGTTCCATACTGACATCTGAGATGTCGTCAATCTTCAGGGAACTTGGGTTCCCGCCATCTGTCATAGATGGGATCCTCACATATGTCTGACAAGTTCTGATCTCAAGTTCAAGTGAGTTTATTGTCATGTGTCCCTGATAGGACAATGAAATTCTTGCGTTGCTTCAGCACACAAAACATAGTAGGCATTTACTACAAAACAGATCAGTGTGTCCATATATCATTATATAAATACATACACACATGAATAAATAAACTGATATAGTGCAAATAACAGATAATATGTTATTAATGATCAGAGATTGTCCGAGCCAGGTTTAATAGCCTGCTGCCTGTGGGGAAGTAGCTATTCCTGAACTTGGTCATTGCAGTCTTCAGGCTTCTGTACCTTCTACATGAAGGTAGCAGGGAGATGAGTGTGTGGCCAGGATGGTGTGGGTCCTTGATGATGCTGCCAGCCTTTCTCGGACCAGGAAAGATATTCAGAGATGTGCACGCCCAGGAATTTGATATACTCCTTCCAACTCCTTCCAAAGTCCACAATCAGTTCCTTGGTTTTGTTGGTGTTGAGGGCCAGGTTATTGTGCTGGGACCATATGGACAGTTGCTCGATCTCTCTTCTATACTCTGACTCATCCCCATCAGTGATACGTCCGACAACAGTAGTGTCATCAGCCAACTTGATGATGGAGTTCGCACTGTGACCGGCTACGCGGTCATGAGCATAGGGTGAGTACAGCAGGGGGCTGAGCATGCAGCCTTGAGGTGCTCCCGTGCTGATTGTTATCGAGGCTGACACATTTCCATCAATACGAACGGACTGTGGTCTGTGAATGAGGAAGTTGAGAATCCAATTGCAGAGAGATGCGCAGAGACCCAGTTCTGCGAGTTCCGTAACCAGCTTGGAGGGGATGATTGTGTTAAATGCCGAGCTGTAATCAATGAATAACAGCCTGACATATGAGTCTTTGTTGTCCAAGTGGCCCAGAGCGGAGTGGAGGGCCAGCGAGATCGCATCCACTGTTGATCTGTTGTGGCGGTAAGCGAACTGCAGTGGGTCCAGGTTTTTGTCGAGGTAGGCCCACAGGAGCAGTTAGAAGAGGAGGAGGGGGAGGAGCAACACCCGACCGGTAAGGATAAAAATCCAGCGCGGGGCTTGCTTTTTCAGAGGCCCACAGGAGCCGTTGGAAGAGGAGGAGGGGGAGGAGCAACACCCGACGGTAAGGATAAAAATCCAGCGCGGGGCTTACCAAAATCCATAACGTTCCATTCGGAGAAGTGTTTTTTTGGGGGGGGGTTTTGAGGAAGCCGCTGATTGGTGGGAAGTGGACTAGGGTAAGCAGCTGATTGGCAGTCAGATTCCAGCAGTTTGAAGTGTATTTTGTATTGTGTTGATATTGTATCCAGTGTAAGGGGGGAGTATGAAGGCCAGGGCAGTGTACTGTTGTGGAAGTCAGATGTGGGAGGTCAGGGAAGCTGATAGCCCTCCAGACATCCACATCTGCACTAGGTGTGTCGAGATGGGGCTCCTAAAGGACTGTTTTAGGAACCTGGAGAAACAGCTCAAGGACCTCCGTCTGGTCAGGGAGAATGAGGAGGTCATACACAGGAGTTACAGGGAGGTGGTCAATCCCAGACCATGGAAGGCAGACAAGTGGGTCACTGTTAGGAAGGGAAGGGGCAGAGGCAGGGACTGGAGAGTACCCCGGTGGTTGTACATCTGGAAAATAGCTACTCGTGTTTGAGTTCGATTGGAGCAGACAGCCTACCTGGGGGCAGCAACAGGGGCCGAGCCTCCGGCACAGAGAATGGCCCTGATGCTCAGAAGGGTAGCAAAAAGATGAGGGCAATTGTAATAGGGGACTCCATAGTTAGGGGGTCAGATTGGCGATTCTGTGGACGCAGTTGGAGACCAGGATGGTAGTTTGCCTCCTTGGTGCCAGGGTCTCGGATGTGTGAGAACGTGTCGAAAAGATTCTGAAAAGGGAGGGAGAGAGGCCTGATGATGTGGTACACATTGGTACCAATGACATAGGCAGAAAAAGAAGAGGTCCTGAAAGGAGAATTTAGGGAGTTGGAGGGAAAGTTGAGGAGAAGGACCAAAAGAGTAACAATTTCAGAATTACTGCCTGTGCCACGTGACAGTGAGAGTAGAAATGGAATGAGGTGGAGGATAAATGCATGGCTGAGGGACTGGTGCAGTGGGCAGTGATTCAAGTTTCTTGATCACTGGGACATCTTTTGGGGAAGGCATGATCTATATAAAAAGGACGGGTTGCACTTGAACCTCAGGGGAACCAATATCCTGGCGGGGAGATTTGCAAAGGAGACTTTAAACTAGAAAGGCTGGGGGGAGGGACACGGGTAGAGGGGGTGAGGGGCAAGACGCAGAGAAGGGAAGCACTCGGACCCAAAATGTTGGCGAGAAAGAGGAAAAAGATAATAAACAGAGAATAAGACTCTGTTGGGTTTCTAAAATGTGTATATTTTATTGCTAGGAGCATTGTAAGAAAGGTGGATGAACTTAGCCTGGATTGACACCTGGAAATATGATGTTGTGGCAATCAGTGAAAAATGGTTGCGGGAGGGTTGTGATTGAAACTAAATATTCCAGGATTTCATTGCTCCAGGTGTGATAGAATTGGAGGGACCAGAGGTGAAGGGGTTGCATTGCTTGTCAGAGAAGATATTACAGCAGTGCTTTGGCAGGATAGATTAGAGGGCTCATCTAGGGAGGCTATTTGGGTGGAACTGAGAAGTGGGAACGGTGTAGCAACACTTTTAGGGGTGTATTATAGACCGCCAAATGGGGAGCGAGAATTGGAAGAGCTAATATGTAAGGAGATAGCAGGTATTAGTAGTAAGCACAAGGTAGTGATTGTGGGAGATTTCAATTTTGCAAAAATAGACTGGGAAACACATTCTGTAAATGGGCTGGATGGTTTGGAGTTTGTTAAATGTGTGCAGGATAGTTTTTTGCAGCAATACATAGAGGTATCGACCAGAGAAGGGGCAGTGCTGGACCTCCTGTTAGGAAATGAGGCAGGTCAGGTGACGAAGGGATGCGTTGGTGAGCACTTCGGGACCAGTGATCACAATACCATTAGTTTCAATATAATTATGGAGAGAGTCAGAACTGGACCTAGGGTTGAGATTTTTGATTGGAGAAATGCTAACTTTGAGGGCATGCGTAATTATTTAAAAGGAGTGAATTGGGACATTTTGTTTTATGGGAAGGACGTAGAAGAGAAATGGAGGACATTTAAACGGGAAATTGTAAGAGTACAGGATAGTAAAAATCGGAAAAAGCCATGGTTTTCAAGGGAAATTGGACACGGTTTGAAAAAATAGAGATATCTACAATAATTATAGGAGGCATGGAGTAAATGAGGTGCGAGATGAGTATAAAGAATGGAAAAAGAATCTTAAGAAATAAATAAGAAAAGCTAAAAGATATGAGGTTGCTTTGGCAAGAAAGGTGAAAGTAAATCCAAAGGGTTTCTACAGCCATATTAATAGCAAAAGGATAACGAGGGATAAAATTGGACCATTAGAGAGCCAGAATGGACAGCTATCTGCAGAGCCAAAAGAGATGGGGGAGATATTGAACAATTTATTTTCTACTGTAATCACCAAGGAGAAGGATATTGAACCCTGTGAGGTAAGGGGAAAAAAGTACAGTAACTATGGAAACTATGAGATTCAAAGAGGAGGAAGTACTGACACTTTTGAAAAATATAAAAGTGGATAATTCTCCAGGTTCTGACAGGATACTCCCTAGGACATTGAGGGAAGTTAGTGCAGAAATAGCAGGGGCTATGACAGAAATATTTCAAATGTCATTAGAAACGAGAATAGTGCCGGAGGATTGGCGTACTGCACATGTTGTTCTATTGTTTAAAAAGAGTTCAAAGAATAAACCTAGCAATTATAGACCTGTTAGTTTGACATCAGTGGTGGGCAAATTAATGGAAAGGATACTTAGAGATAATATATATAAGCATCTGGATAAACAGGGTCTGATCAAGAACAGTCAACATGGATTTGTGCCTGGAAGGTCATGTTTGACAAACCACCTTGAATTTTTTGAATAAGTTACTAGGGAAATTGATGAGGGTAAAGCAATGGATGTTGTCTAAATGGATTTCAGTAAGGCCATTGACAAGGTTCCTCATGGAAGGTTGGTTAAGAAGGTTCAATCTTTGGGTGTTAATGGCAGAGTAGCAAGATGGATTCAACAGTGGCTGAATGGGAGATGCCAGAGAGTAATGGTGGATGGCTGTTTGTCATGTTGGAAGCCGGTGACCAGTGGGGTGCCTCAGGGATCTGTGTTGGGTCCACTATTGTTTGTCATGTACGTCAATGATCTAGATGATGGGGTGGAAAATTGGATAAGTAAGTATGCAGATGATACTAAGATAGGTGGTGCTGTGTATAATGAAGTAGATTTTCAAAGTCTACAGAGAGATTTGGGCCATTTGGAAGATGGCAGATGGAGTTTAATGCTGATAAGTGTGAGGTGCTACATCTTGGCAGGACAAATCAAAATAGGACATACATGGTAAATGGTAGGGAATTGAGGAATACTGTGGAACAGAGGGATCTAGGAATAACTGTGCATGGTTCCCTGAAGATTGAATCGCATGTAGATAGGGTGGTAAAGAAAGCTTTTGGTGTGCTGGCCTTTATAAATCAGAGCATTGAATATAGGAGTAGGGAAGTAATGTTAAAATTGTACAGGGCATCGGTGAGACCAATTTTGGAGTATGGTGTACAATTTTGGTCACCTAATTATAGGAAGGATCTCAACAAAATAGAGAGAGTACAGAGGAGATTTACTAGAATGTTGCCTGGGTTCCAGCAACTAAGTTACAGAGAAAGGTTGAACAAGTTGGGTCTTTATTCTTTGGAGTGCAGAAGGTTAAGGGGGGACTTGATTGAGGTCTTTAAAATGATGAAAGGGATAGACATAGTTGACATGGATAAGCTTTTCCCATTGAGGGTAGGGAAGATTCAAACAAGAGGGCATGACATGAGAATTAAGGGACAGAAGTTTAGGGGTAACATGAGGGGGAACTTCTTTACTCAGAGAGTGGTGGCTGTGTGGAATGATCTTCCAGTGGAAGTGGTGGAGGCAGGATCGATTTTAACATTTAAAAGTAAAGTGGATAGGTATATGGACGGGAAGGGAGGGATATGGTCTGAGTGCAGGTAGATGGGACTAGGGGAAAATAAATGGTCGGTACAGACTGGAAGGGCCGAGAAGGCCTGTTTCCGTGCTATAATTGTTATATGGTTATATGGTAGGAGTTGATTTGCTCCATGATCTAACTCTCAAAGTACTTCATCACCACAGGCGTTAGTGCCACTGGTCGATAGTCATTGAGGCACGTCACCTTACTCTTCTTGGGCACTGGTATAATTGATGCCCTTTTAAAGCAGGTGGGGACCTCAGACCTCAGAAGTGAGAGGTTGAAAATGTCTGTAAAAACTCCAGCCAGTTGGTCCGCATTGGTTTTTAAAACACGACCGGGTATACCATCTCATCCTCCAGTTTGGAGCAGAAGTCCCTTTTGGCCTTTTCGATGGCGTTACCAAGGTTGTATCTCGACTTCTTGTAGTCCACTGTATTATCAGACGTGGATGCTCCGTGTCTGGACTTCAGAAGAGTGCGGATCCTTCAGAAGATCTGGCTCCCCCTCCCCCCAAAATTCTTTGTTTCCACACTTTTCCTGATGCCTGGTTGAAAGATGAGCATATCGAGCTTTTCAAGCTTCTGAAAGTTATATTGGTGCAGAAGGGAGAATTGAGACATTGGCTGCATGAAGATGGAGATCACCATTGGTGATTGGTCTGAGGTCGTTTGCAAGTACGCAGTTTCCACCAGTTTCCCGGGTGTAGAGGAAACCACGTTGGTGAAATGCCTTCCATTTTTATTAGAGATGAATTTGTTTAACTTGCTATATCCAAGCAATGTTCATTTGCATTATTTGACAGAAAAACGCCACACACACACAGACTGTAATTATCGAAAAAAGTGAGTCAGGAAATGGTGTTAAGTAAACTGTTGGGACTGAAGGCAGATAAATCCCCGGGGCCTGATGGTCTGCATCCCAAAGTACTCAAGGAGGTGGCCCTAGAAATCGTGGATACATTTGTGATCATTTTCCAATGTTCTCTCGACTGGCTACCCTCCCGTCCACAGGAACTGATCCAATGTAACTACACTTTTTTAAAAAGGAGGCAGTGTGAAAATGGGGAATTATAGACCAGTTAGCCTTACATCGGTATTGGGGAAGATGCTCGAATCGATTATTAATGATTTTATAGCAGTGACAGGATCGGTAAACGTCAGCATGGATTTATGAAGGGGAAATCATGCTTGACTAATCTTCTGGACTTTTTTGAGGATGTAACAAGTAGAATGGATAAGGGAGAGCTAGTGGATGTTGTGTATCGACTTTCAAAAAGTCTTTGACAAGGTCCCACATGAGATTAGTGTACAAAATGAGACACATGTTATTGGGGGTAGGGTATTGACATGGATAGAGGACTGGTTGGCAGACAGGAAGCAAAGAGTGGGAATTGATGGGTCTTTTTCAGAATGGCAGGCAGTGACTAGTGGGGTGCCACAAGGCTCAGTGCTGGGACCCCAGTTATTAACAATATATATTAACGATTTAGACAAGGGAATTAAATGTGTCATCTCCAAGTTTGTGGATGATACAAAGCTGTGTGGCAGTGTGAGCTGAGAGGAGGATGCTATGAGGCTGCAGGGTTATTAGATAGGTTGGGAGAGTGGGCAGAAGCATGGCAGATGCAGTATAATGTGGATAAATGTGAGGTTATCCACTTTGGTGGCAGAACAGGAAGGCAGATTATATTACCTTAATTATGTCAAATTTGGAAAAGGGGAGGTTCAACGAGACCTGGGTGTGCTTGTAGATGCAGGCACAGCAGGCAGTGAAGAAAGCTAATGGCATGTTGGTCTTCATTGTCAGAAGATTTGAGTTTAGGAGCAAGGAGGTCCTACTGCAGTTGTACAGGGCCCTGGTGAGACCTGGAGTATTGTGTCCAATTGTGGTCTCCTATTTGAGGAAGGGCATTATTGCTATTGAAGGAATGCAGCGTAGGTTCACCAGGTTAATTCCTGGGATGGCGGGACTGACATATGATGAAAGAATGGGTCAACTGGGCTTGTATTCACTGGAAATTAGAAGGATGAGAGGGGATCTTATGGAGTGATTTCACGGTTGACACTTGACCCTTACTGTTGCCACGCAATGCCTTCTGGAGTACGAGCGGTGAACGTCAGGTAAGCACTTACTATGGTTGCCAGTACAGCGGGCTTGTCTTCTGTCCCAGCATTCGGACTCCACGCTGACTGGTTCCATTCGCGGACCCCGGGCCGTCTGATCCCGCAGCCGGTGTTTGGCGGCTGAACAGTGGCGACGGAGTTAGACAGCCCAGCACCCGGGGGAGAATCACCCCGTGTGGGGGTTGTGGGTCGGAGGGGTGAATCACCCCATGTGGTGGTGGGGGTCCTGGGTTGAATCACCCCGTGTGGTGGTGGAGGTCGGGGGTGAGTCATCCATTGTGGTGGGGGGGTTGAATCGCCCTGTGTGTGGGTCGGGTGGGTGAATCATTCCGGTGTGGGGGTCGGGTCCAGTGCAGCATGGGCAGTGACTCTGGGTGGGCGGAGGGACCAGACTGTCCCCAACTCTGCTGCAGCTGACATGGACGTTGCCGGGTTTATGGCCCCATGTGTCCGCTGCACGGATCCGCTGCCCCGCTCCACCCGGCCCCGTGTGTGTGCGTGCTGCCGACCCACAACCCGTGACAATGCGGCTGCACTGGGGATGACAGGGCAGAGAGTGGCTGTGGCCGGACAGCGCTGACCCCGGGGTGAGTGTGGGGGCTGTCCCGAGGGATCCGTTCCTTCGGTTGCTTACACCTTGGTGCTTGGGTTCAGACCGCTTAGTCGACCTCCAGCCCCGGGCGGTCATGGGCCGGGACTTGCCCTCAATCCGCCGGCATGCTGCTCTTTCGCAAGTCAGTGAGCAGCAGTGATTTTGGTGGGGGTTTTTTGCAGGTAAGAATGAACATGCTGCGTGTGTTACTAGTGTATGCCAGAAGCTGCTTTGTACTCCAGAAGGCTTGAGCGACTCCATGCATCACACCCTTTGACCTTATGACCTTCCATGCAACCTCCCTATAGAAACATATAAAATTCTTAAAGGATTGGACAGGCTAAATGTTCCTGTTGTTGGGGGAGTCCAGAACCAGGGGTCACAGTTTAAGAATAAGGGGTTGACCATTTAGGACTCCGATGAGGAAAAACTTCTTCACCTAATGATATGAATTTGTGGAATTCTCTGCCACAGAAGGCAGTGGAGGCCAATTCAGTGGATGTTTGGAAGAGGGAGTTAGATTTAGCTCTTAGGGCTAAAGGAATCAAGGGATATGGTAGCGATGTTACAAAACTTACCTTCAGCAGCGCTGTAGTTCTGCCACTGGCCGTGTGTGTGACTTTGGAGCCTTTGGGGGGGGAGGGGGGGGAGGGGGGGGTGGGAATAAAATGCCGTTTTCTCCTGCCTGTTAAAGGCGGATTTCCTCGGGCTGCTAGCTACCGAAGGATAATCGATCCAACTTCCGTTCCCGATTTTTATTTTTTATTTTTATTTTTTTTATCGCGAGGCAATTTATTTGATAATTTGATCAAAATAAAAAGCAACTTCTAACGCCCTCAAGGCCTACAACGTGATGGATCTCAAGAACGGGACAAAACAAAGGGTAAGTCGTATATTTTACATATAAACTTGCTTCTTGCGATGGCTTTAATCTAATTTTACATTGCGAAAATGTGATTTTGGCCCCATACGAACCGGCAGTGTTTTTCCTGCCGATATGGAGTTCAAATTCCAGAAAAACCCACTCTCAAGATGATTTAAATGCTCTTTTTTTTGGACAACCATATCATAAGAGCATCTAAATCATCTATATTTTGTGTTATTGTCTACCCATAGTCAATATTTTTATACTAAATATCAGTTTTAGTCCCATGTATTGTGCAAAAAAAACTTTTTTTGATTATATTGAGTGGATGGTTCTAGATTAATTTATGGGAATTAAACATTAAATTCCTTTCATCTGGCATGTAAATTCATGACCGTGAGATTTAAAAATCATGTTATATTGTGAATTCTTGTGTGAATTGGATTAGTTTGTTATTTGGATACTTAAGCTATTAAAAAAATATATCCTTTTCTTAAGAAATGGAATCTACAGGACATTCTTAATGGGAAAATAGTGGGCAGAAAGACATGTCATGCGTAATTTGAAGAGCAAAAACTTGTAGTTTACAATGCCAAAATGGAAAAGTTGAGGAAAAACAAGGTGTACAGAGTTGCTTATTGGTTACAATCTGAGGAGTATGATGATGCTACTGATTATGATATGCCAATGTACCAGCTAGCAACTGATCTTCTCCATAAAGACTTGGTCTATTGCTAGAAATAGTAACTTATTTACCTCTCTGTTATGGACACAGCATATAATACAATAATATTAAAGTTCTGATCTTGAGAATATCACTTTTTGATTTTCAAGGCAGTCTGGGTATTACTATTTCCGTCACAACGGTCAATTATGTAATTAATTACAATTAGGTAATTAACTAATTATATGCTTTCATTTCAGGTCATCCAAGTAAGATGTTTTATATTTGTGTCCGAATGCTTCCATCTATAATAACTGAACATTTCATTCAGTTCTCTTAATTTTTAAGAAAGATGGGCTTTTGACTGTTCTCGATCACAGCTTTTGAGTTAAATCAATGGAAAAGCAATAGGGAACAAGATGCTAATTTCGAACTATGAAAATGGTCATAACACTTTTAATACTGAAGATATGAAAGTGAATTAGGTGTCACATTAAACTTCTTTTTATGCTTTATCTGATGGGATAAATTGCAGACGATTTTTTTAAATCTCAAAATTTTGTAACATTGGGGTGGGGAAAGCAGGGGCGGGGTTTTGATTTTAGAAGATTAGCCATAATCACTGTGCTGGGTCGAATGGCCTACTCCTGCACCTATTTTTCAATGCTTCGTCATGTTGTGTAAAAACGAAATAACTCGCTAATAAAAGAGGAAGCTCGTAACGCCTCGCGCCATTACCGTTGATTGTAGCTGCACGAAGTCTAGACGGCTCTGTGGGGCACCGTGCAACTGCTCCATCGCACAGCCAGAGTGCCATCTGACACTATAATCTTTGTCTGACACTGCGCGGTGGGAAACCCAGCGCGCATCCGTCAAGTTGCGCCACGTGGGGACCTGTGCCCGGTTGCTAGGAGACCGCGGGCAGAGCGAAGTCGCTGGGAGACGGACAAAGAATCGAACCAATGATCGTCGAGGCGTTGCCAACGGTAACCAATCATAATGCGGGCATGTGCTGGGTGCGGCAGGATAAAAGCCTCGCGAGGGCGGCTGATGCAATCTGCATCGCAGCGCGTGCACGGCGGTTTGGCAGGTAAGCGGCGGCGGCGGCCCCGGGAACACGGCTCGAGCCGGGATCAGGGTGAGATGTGTACGAACAAACTGCAGGTGCTGGTTTAAACCGAAGATAGACACAAAACGCTGGAGTAACGCCACGGGACAGGCAGCAATCTCTAATGCCTTCTCTCCAGAGATACTGAGTTACTCCAGCGTTTTGTGTCTATCCGATGTAAACCAGCATCTGCAGAACTAAACGCAGAGGCCGAAAGTCTGACATAAAGGAGGGGAAAGCTGGAGGTGGCCAGCAGATCGGAGAGCATCTGCGGAACGAGGAAGAGAGTTAACGTCTCGGGTCGATGAGCTTTCTTCATAACCTGCGCTGTAGTGTTCTTACCCTTCCACATCTCTCGCCTCCCTCTCCCCTGACTCTCAATCTTAAGAAGGGTTTAAACACGGAACATCACCCATTCCTTTTCTCCAGAGATGTTGCCTGTCCCGCTGAGTTATCTTCGGTGTGTGCTGACTCCCGCAAGGTTCGGGGAGATCGGGTCCCGGGGGCGGCAAACAAACTACTTTCATGCTGATATCTATCGGTCACTGTGCTCTCTACTGGCCCTCTTGGTATCGGTTATTTCGTTCCGATTTGAGTAACCGGCTGTTGTGATAATCTATTATTGGGAAATTGAACGACGTGCACAGTTAAAGTCAAGCTGGGGTAGGGAATCTTCACAGTAACTTCATGCACTTAACCTTGTGCTAAACGAGTTCCATCATAAATAAACTTAGAAAACAGAATGAAGATCACGGGAAGGTACAAATGTGTGACGCAGGCATCTATATGCGCAATTTGATACTAGATTGCAAAGTCGCCCTTTCCCCGCCCCCATGCTATCGCCTTTTAGAATAAAACTACAGGAAATACCCGACAGGGCAGCAGCGTCTGTGAAGAGAAACACAACTAAACGTTTCCGAACAAAACTCATCGCTTTAACTCAGTTTATCTTATCTATTGTTTCCAGCATTTTCGGTTTTCATCCGGGTTTACAGTTCTGCATTTTTTGTGATTTTCATCTCCGTTTGTATAAGTTTGCTGAAGTTTGCTCAATTAACCGAAAGTAATAGGTATTTGGAGAAGAGGCTTCATTTCCGTGGAATTGCCCCGAGTTGATACCTACCCTGTCAGTTGCATTCTTGCTGATACTTTACAAAATATTTTCCAGTCGCATAATATTTTATATTTTAATTATGCA
Organism: Raja brachyura; assembly: GCA_963514005.1. The sequence continues at coordinate 64,791,792 of OY740785.1, forward strand.
TTTCCAATGGCTGTAGTTTAGAAATACAGCATGGAAACAGGCCCCTCGGCCCACCGAGTCTGCGCCGCCCAGCGATTCCCGCACGTTGACACTACCCGACACGCATACAATAGATACTTTACATTTATGTCAATCCAATAAGAAGGGTCTCGACCCAAAACGTCGCCTATCTCCTTCGCTCCTTAGATGCTGCTGCACCCGCTGAGTTTCTCCAGCTTTTTGTGTAACCCTCACCTTATACGTCTTTGAAGTGTCTCGGATAAAACCCACGCAGGTCACGGGGAGAACGTGCAAACTCCGTACAGACAGCAGCAAAGATAGTGTCTTTGGACAGCAGCACTCGTAGTCCATGGCGTTGCAAGTGTAAGGCAGAATTCTACCGCTGCGCCATCGCGCTGCCCTTCTTTGTATTGTGTCACTTACTGTGGTTATGTCAGAAAAAGGTGTCAACAAATTGTTACCAATCATTTCCAATTTTATCCCACTTCATATATTTTGGCTCCAAAAAACAGTTTGGGGAAAAATCAGTCGATCACGTTGCATATGGTTGTATGGGCTGTTTTAAGTATAAAGAGCTGCAGTTTTTTAAAACTTGTGCTTAACATGAAGTTTATCCATGTCACGTGTACCGACCGGTGTGCAGTGAAAAGCTTTTCTTTGTGTGCTATCCAGTCAAAATGGCTATACATGATTACAATCATGCCATCCACAACGCACTGACAGGATCATGAAGGGTACAACATTTAGTGTAAGATAGAGTCTGGTTAAAGATAGCTTAACGGTCTCCAATGAGGTGGATGGGAGGCCAGGACCGCACTCTACCTGATGAGAGGACCGTTGAGTTGTCTGATAACTGCTGGGAAGAAACTGGGAAGTTGACTATTCAAAAATTTCAAGTGAGTGTCAACTTGCAGTGATGCCATCTGTGTTATCAGTTGGCAGTGAAGTGTGGTCGATACTATTTTATCATGTCATTCATTGACTTGTTCTCACTTTGAAATCCTATTTGTATGTACATGTATGTATGTGATTTTTGTCCTTTTTTTTTCCAGACCATTAAATGTATTTTGTCATCCTGATTAACAATGTGCATTAACAATACACCATTTTACATCTTAATGAAACCTGTGCATTTGTGCTAAATATCATTTCAAAAATTGTGTAGTTGAGTCATATGGAGGGTTATGCGTACAGCTGAGAAAAGCAGGCGAAGGAATAATTGGTTTTTGAAGTAAAGCAAAACATCTTGAATAATATTAATGTCAACTAAGAGTAAAATTTGGATTTAAAAGCATAGTTCAAAGAGAAAATATTTTTAGTTAGTACTTGGAATTTTGAACATACTTGGAATATAGAAAATAGGTGCAGGAGGCCATTCAGCCCTTTGAGCCAGCACCGCCATTCATTGTGATCATGGCTGATTGTCCCCTGTCAATAACCCGTGCCTGGCTTCTCCACATATCCCTTGACTCCACTAGCCCCTAGAGCTCTATATAACTTTCTCTTAAACCCTTAAAACATACAAGGAATATTTTGGGTGAGTAATAATTGATGTTTCTGAGCAGAAACCAGGTAAATATTTGTTGGGGCAAGTTATGGGGGTATATGATATGGGATGAAGGAGAGTGGGAGAAGGTTTCTGTGGAGCAGAAACACTTGACATAAACCCATGGGCTTAAATGTGTTTATCTGCTCATAGGCTCAAATATAATTGTGCAAATAAAGATTGTTGTAGAATTTAATGAGCATATTTGGAATATAGTACCTAATTGGCCATAACTAATCTTTCCATGATTTCTTGCTTAGGTGTGGATTATGCCGCTTTTTAGGAATTTGACCAAGATTGCCAAATGGGCTCTGTTGAGCAATGGTTGTAGTTGCCAGTTTCCTGCCGTAACTCTCAGGCTTATGAGCTGGAGCCCCAGACAACTAAATGTAGATGCTAGCTTTCACTCAGCATCTTTTGCTGAATCTGATCATCCCCGTGTTCTTATCACTGGTATGTATATTTCGGTCTTTTTGATAATCTTATTGGATGTTTGTGTAAAATGTCTCCATGTAAAGTAGGCACTAGTTCATTTTGCATGATGATCAACACAACTTTGTAGCGAAATAAATTACCAAAACTTACATCTTAAATAAAGTGAATTTAAGAACATGGGACTAATTGTGCCCAAGGTTTTAATTATGTTTTGTTCATTTCTGTCCATTTTTACTTTCTTCTCCAGAAGAGATTTATTCGTATTCCCTACATACTTTTGGTTTTACACTATCATGGATTGGCTTAGAGTAACTGATAATTTATTGTATATTGCTTTTTGTTCCATTTAATGTGCTTGTAAAGCTGTAACAAGTAAGAATTTCATTGTTTTGGTTCATATCCAATACATATGACAAGTAAAGACTTAAATATCTTTAAATGATAGCCAGCACCCTCTGAACATGTGATCAAATATTAATTGCAGCTATGAATGCTATGAGGATATTTGATTAGTGTGCCTTATCTACATGGGCATTTCTGGCATGAGGCACTGAATAAGTGAGGCCAAAGCTTCTCTAATACTTTAAGCCATTCCCAATGACGCTTTAGGCCAATTAGATAAAATCTCCTGTCAACCCACACAAAAGGTGGCTAAAGTAGTATAGACTTAATTCTAAATGTTTTTGTATATTTGTGCTGACAATAATATTTGTAACTTTATTTGCAACACTGACTTGGAGAATACAGCTACCAATATAATATTTTTTTAAATAGTTATATTTGAAATTATATTTAAATATCAACTATAGTCATATTGAATAGCAGGACAGGCTTGAGGGAGCTAGTCTTAATTTCTTGTGTTCTTGTGCAATGCATATTTTAAATTAAAAATGAAACGGTTCATGAAGTGTAGCACAAATCGTTATGTACAATAACAATGGTAACTCACTTGCTTTGGATTACATTACAGTGATGATATGTTCAGTATATATTTTTGGTCTAAACAATCCAGATTTCCATTTGAATAAATTAAAACAAATTGAATAAAACTTTGCAGTTACCCCCTGAGCAAAGAGGTTGTATTGAGTGGAAAACAAAATGCTGGAGTAACTTAGCAGGTCAGGCAACATTTCTGAAGGACATGGTTGGTGATGATTTGGGTCAGGACCCTTCTACAGACACATATCAGATGTCTGAAGAAAGGTCCTGACCTGAAATATCACCGGGTTACACAAAAAGCTGGAGAAACTCAGCGGGTGCAGCAGCATCTAAAGAACGAAGGAGATAGGCGACGTTTCGGGTCGAGACCCTTCTTCAGACTGGTCAGGGATCAGGGAAACGAGAGATATAAACAGTGATGTGGAGAGATAAGGAACAATGAGTGAAAGATATGCAAAAAAGTATTGGTGACAAAGGAAGCAGGCCATTGTAAGCTGTTTGTGGTGTGAAAATGAGAAGCTAGTGCGACTGGGGAGAGGGGGGGGGGGGCGGGGGGGGGGGAGATGGAGAAGGAATGTCAGGGCCAGAGGGCTGAGGGAGAGGTGGGGGGGAGGCAGTCTGGGTTAACAGAATTGAGAAAATTCAATGTTTAAGCCCAGAGGATGCAGACTCCCCAAGCGGAATATGAGGTGCTGTTCCTCCAACTTGCGGTGTTGATCACTCTGGCCGTGGAGGAGGCCCAGGACCGAGAGGTCGGATACGCAGTGGGAGGGGGAGTTGAAGTGCTGAGCCACCGGGAGGTCGGGTTGGTTATTGCGGACCGAGCGGAGGTGTTCGGCGAAACGATCGCCCAGCCTCCGCTTGGTCCTCGCCTTTCACCCCACCAGCCAGCGCATACAACAGATAGTCCTCCGCCAGTTTCGTCACCTCCAACGTGACCCCTCCACTCGCCACATCTTCCCATCTCCCCCCCGTCTGCCTTCCGCAAAGACCGCTCCCTCCGCAACTCCCTCGTCAATTCTTCCCTTCCCTCCCGCTCCACTCCTTCCCCGGGCACTTTCCCTTGCAACCGCAAGAGATGCTACACTTGTCCCTTCACCTCCCCCATCCACTCCTTTCAGGGACCCAAGCAGTCATTCCAAGTCCGACAGAAGTTCACCTGCACCTCCTCCAACCTCATCTACTGCATCCGTTGCTCCAGATGCCAGCTGATCTACATCGGTGAGACCAAGCGGAGGCTGGGCGATCGTTTCGCCGAACACCTCCGCTCGGTCCGCAATAACCAACCCGACCTCCCGGTGGCTCAGCACTTCAACTCCCCCTCCCACTGCGTATCCGACCTCTCGGTCCTGGGCCTCCTCCACGGCCAGAGTGATCAACACCGCAAGTTGGAGGAACAGCACCTCATATTCCGCTTGGGGAGTCTGCATCCTCTGGGCTTAAACATTGAATTTTCTCAATTCTGTTAACCCAGACTGCCTCCCCCCCCACCTCTCCCTCAGCCCTCTGGCCCTGACATTCCTTCTCCATCTCCCCCCCCCCCCCCCCCCCCAGTCGCACTAGCTTCTCATTTTCACACCACAAACAGCTTACAATGGCCTGCTTCCTTTGTCACCAATACTTTTTTGCATATCTTTCACTCATTGTTCCTTATCTCTCCACATCACTGTTTATATCTCTCGTTTCCCTGATCCCTGACCAGTCTGAAGAAGGGTCTCGACCCGAAACGTCGCCTATCTCCTTCGCTCTTTAGATGCTGCTGCACCCGCTGAGTTTCTCCAGCTTTTTGTGTAACCCTCGATTCTCCAGCATCTGCAGTTCCTTCTTTAACACTGAAATATCACCTATCCATGTATCCAGTGATGCAGCCTGACTGCTGAGTTACTCCAGCATTTTGTATTCTACGCAAGATTCCAGCATCTGCAGTTCCTTGTGTCTCAAAGACATTGGATTTGTTTACAAAAGTCTAGTCATTGTCATTGTATAATAATGCTCACAGCATGGCTCAGTTTTTATTTGCTTCTGATGTTCAAATAGTTCTTGTGTAATTGACAAATGGGTGCTCTGTTGCAAAACAACCCGTAACTTTCTGATATTGCGTGCTGGCTTTGTTGCATTATCTGCATGCTTGGGTGAAAAGGTGTTTTAATATCTTTCATATTTTGGTCTGTAAGTCATTTGAGTATTGCAATTACTCATTGGTATCACCTGGTGTTGTCTTGCTCAGAGGTATTTTGCTATTTAAACTGCAATTAACCATGACCAAGCTGGATTTGTGGTAGTTGTCTTTCACCACACTAAACAGTGCAACATTTCAGAATGATGCTCATAGTATGTCTGTTTTTCAGGTGGATTAGGCCAGCTTGGCATAGGGCTTGCTAAATTGTTAAGGTATGTAACTGTCATTACATTTGAATGTGTCAAAACCACAGTGGGTTCACTTCATTGTGTTTCAAGCTACAAATAAAGTGACTAAAGTTTTGAAAGGGCCATACAGAAGTTTCTTGTGTTTATCAAAGTGTTTTCATGATGTGTACAGTACAACTACTTCTTACACAAAGTATAGCTTGAGCTTGTAAACATTTTGTTTTAAATTCAAACAAGTATGATCTTGCAGATAAATTGTTTTCAGTCCAGATTATTTTAGTGTCGGTAGAGGGAAGTATATATTTAATTTATTAAATTGAAGTTTGTTTTTGCTGCATTGATCAGAATGTTTTTTCCTACAGGAAACGTTTTGGTAAGAACAATATAATACTCTCTGACATCAGAAAACCCACAGATGATGTGTTTCACAGTGGTAAGCACTAAATAATTGATCCATTGTTTGCCTCTCAGCATAGTAAAGATAATGTAGACTCTTACAAATTTTCTATCTTCCTCATTCAGGGCCATTTATATATTCTGATATTTTGGACTACAAAAATCTACGTGAAATTGTTGTCAATAATCGAATTACATGGCTGATTCACTACAGTGCCTTGCTGAGTGCTGTAGGAGAAGCAAATGTACCTTTGGCACGCAGTGTCAATATAACAGGTGAGAAGTACCTGACAATTGTGGTTTCTGCAAAGCATCTGCATCTAAAATTGAAAGAATTGCATTTAAGCATTAGCATTAAACAAGTCTTTTAATTCAACTGAAAAGTGTCACTAAGATCAAAAGTAACTTGTGTTTGTACACATGTTTATCTTTGCAATTCTGTGCTTCACTTTGGCATAACAATAATACTTGTATCAGTGGTGCTTTTCAGACTTTAAATACTAATACCTTTGTTTGCAGGTCTGCACAATGTCTTGGATATTGCAGCTGAACATAACCTTCGCTTGTTTGTTCCGAGCACAATTGGTGCATTTGGACCAACTTCTCCCAGAAATCCAACTCCTGACCTCTGTGTACAGCGACCTAGGACTATCTATGGGGTCTCTAAGGTTCATGCAGAGTTAATGGGTGAGGTATGTGGAATTACAAAAAAAAATTATTACTAGAATGCAAATTTGTTTAGTTTAAAAAAAAAGAATAATTTGTGGATACCTTTTAAGCTTTCGCCTAATTAGGACTAATAAAAAAAGTCTAAATTGACTATCTTTTAATGTATCTACCATTATTATCTGAAGAAGCGTCTCGACCCGAAACGTTACCCATTCCTTCTCTTCAGAGATGCTGCCTGTCCTGCTGAGTTACTCCAGTATTTAGTGTCTACCTTCGATTTAAACCAGCATCTGCAATTCTTTCCTATCATTATTATCCTCACTTTTCTTTGAATGCATTCAGTTGCATGAGCCCTTTGCCAGGATATTGTTCACAGCTATACACACACCGTTTTCTGTTATGTTATAATATATTACATTTTATTCCATTTGATTCGTAAAGGTTTATTTTTGAAGCAGAGATAGTATCCAATGGCATTACTTAGTATCAAGAAGGATGTAGATAGTAGATGGAAATAAATGGTTTCTAGTGGTTGAAAGGTCAAGAACAAGTAGACAAACAATGAAGGAGATCGGCAAAAGTAGCATTTTATGTTAATGCAGCACCGTTTGCATCTGGATGGTACTGGAGGAGTTAGAGTAGTGGAGACAAATTAATTTGTTATTTTCAAAAAGGCTAACTATGCAAGAAACTGGATAACTATGCAGGGCTTTGGGGAGAGGGCAGGGCAATATACCTGACAAGATTGTTTTGTTTGGAGTTGACATGGAAATAATGGGGAGGGTGGCCTCCCTCCATGCTCTGGCATTGTTGATCTACGGTTGTTCCAACGGTTGCGTCAAACTGTAGTCATCTGTGACGTGGATTTTTTTTTCTTCTATTTTACGTATTGTTGCTTATAATCTGAAATTTATGGAAGTGCAGAATAGTTACTTGAAAACCAGAATGTTTTGGAATTCCTTGCCGCTGTTTTGTGATCTCTGCTAATTCACTATTTGCAAGTAATTCGCAATGCCAATTGTAGGGAAGGAAAGTGGAGGGTTTACAAGAATCTGTATTACAGGTAGACTAGTTGATTTGTTTTAATTTTTTTTTAAAAAGACTACACAAAGGGAATTGTATGCTATATCAAACGTGATCTAATGTTAAAAGAAAAGGGCTTATTTAGTATGGTAGTTGAATAGCAATTCTGAAAGTTTGCTTGTTTTTGCACAGGACAAGGGACTTGATAGGATTGTACAAAATCCATTTGAAATCCCTACAATCTTGAGGTAACAGCCCAATGGTATTTTTCCTTTTTGTTTATTTTTGTTAGAAGTATAATAGTGTGGTACTTGAGTACCTAATACATACATATTTCCATTCTTGTACAACTTCGTATTTTTAATTTAATAATAAAAGAACAGTGAGAGAAAAAATAAATAAAGAGTGTCAGAATAGATAGACAAACAAGTAGAAACAGATAGCAAAAGAAATAAAGGACAGAGATGAGAAGCTAAAAAGATTGAAAGAAAAGTAGAAAGTAGAGAAAAGAGAGATTAGGAGAGATCTACCTATTTCGTATTTTTGCCCATCCGTCACCCGGTTCTAAACCATTTAATTTCTAAGGTTATGTTATGTTGCACCATATGCTTGTAAAAAGTTGATAAAAGGAGACCAAGTCTTTAAGAATTGGTCTACTTTGCTAGTAGGAGGAATCTAATTTCTTCAAGATGTAGCGTTTCCGACATATTTGAAATCCACATTTTGAATGTTGGCGTGGTTGCGTTTTTCCAAAATTTGAGGAAGTTTTTTTTCTGTTATTAAGCAGTAATTAAGAAAAGCTTCTTGGAATATCGTTAGTTTACTTCCCTCTTCCATTGATCCAAAGATAATCAGTTCTGTATTGGGGTTCAATTTTGTGTTAAATAGTTTTGTAAAAATTCCAAAAATTTAATTCCGAAATGTATGCAGTTTTGTACAAGAGACAAAGGAATGTGCTGTAGTGGCATTTTGAGTTAGACATTTGTCACAGATGGGGGAAACATTTGAAAATATTTTATGCAGTCATGTTTTCGAATAATATAATCTATGTAAAATTTTAAATTGAATTAGGTTACGTCTTACATTAATTGAACATTTATTTACATATAATAGATTTTTTTCCCATCTATCCTTCGGAATTTTTATCAATAACTCTTGTTCCCAGTCCCTTCTAATTGCCTCTGTCGTTGGTGTTTCTATATTTAGAATTATATTATATAAGTATGATATTAAATTGTTTGATTCTGCCTTTCATTCCTTCCTCTAATAAATCTTGGGTTAGAGTTTGATATCCTTGTATATATTTTTTCAAATAATCTTGAATTTGAAGATATTTGAAATATTACTTTTCAAATTATATTTTAGTTGTAATTGTTGGAATGATAAAAGTTTTCCCATTTCATACATATCTCCCATCATTTTAATTCCTATTCTTTCCCAATGGATAAACGTTCTATCAATAATAGATGGTTTGAATGAGGGATTATTAGCTATTGGAGAAAGAAGCGATAATTTTCTTAATTTTAAAGTTAATTTTATTTGTTTCCAAATTCGTATTATGCTATTAATAATTGGATTCTTCTTATATTATTGTTCAGTTTCATCGGGGAAAGAAGGATCGCTCCTATATTACAAGGGGAACAATCCTCTTTCTCCATTCTTATCCAATCTACCTGTTGGGCAGAACTGTCCAACCAGTAGATTATATTTTTAATATTCAATGCCCAATAGTAATACAATAAGTTAGGGAGTGTCAGTCCCCCTGATTCTTTAGATTTACACAAGTGTTTTCTTTGAATTCTGTGTGATTTATAATCCTATATGAAGTTTATAATATCAGAATCTAGTTTTTTAAAGAATTTTTTTGGTAAGTATGTTGGTATTGATTGAAATAGGTACAGTATTTGTGGTAAGAAGACCATTTTTATCGCATTTATTCTGCCTATTAAGGACAGCGGCAGTGTTTTCCAAAATTTAATCAGCCCATTTAATTTAGTTTATAAAGGCATATAGTTTGCGTTGAGTAATGATTTATATTTCCTAGTGATTTGGATGCCCAAATACTTAAATTTTTCTGTTGCAATTCTAAAAGGGAATTTCAACAGATGGTATTTTTCCATTCCATACATGTTCAATCCCTTGATTCTTTCATTTATCCTTTTCATTCAATATATTGACCTTACATTTACAGATGGCTAAAATCACCGACATATTGCCTGAAACATTTTACTATGTTTTAAGAAGCTTTGGTCAAACGGACCAAAATTCTGGGCACTTAATTAATTATGTTTCTTTAAATGAAATAGTTGTGATATTTGTTTAACCATTTTCCTTTGTACTTGTGTATAGACTGATTTTATGTGTTGTATATTTGCTCATTAGTACTACCACCACAAGTATGGAATGGACTTCAGATGTCTGAGGTACCCTGGCATAATTTCGGCAGACACCCTGCCCGGTGGGGGTACAACAGGTTTGTTAATTTTGTTATTTACAGAGTACTAAATTCTAAAGTGTCAATGCCAAAGCCATGCACTAGAAGTTAAAATTGGCTTAAGTGGGGTGAAATTTTAAAACAAAATGCTGGATATACTTTAACTGTTTCTCTCTTCACAACTACTACTGACTTGCTAAGTATTTCCAGTATTTTCTGTTTAATTATAGATTTGTATAATCTACTGTGTTTTAGACAAAAAGCTGAAGTAACTCCGCAGGACAGATGGCATCACTGGAGAAAAGGAATATGTGACGTTTCGGGTCGAGACCCTTCTTCAGACTAAGAGTCAGAGGAAAAGGGAAACGAGAGATATAGATGGTGATATAGAACAAATTAATGAAAGATATGCAAAAAAGTAACAATGATAAAGGAAATGGGCATTGTTCGCAGTGGGCTAGGTGAAAATGTGTCACAGACAATGAGATTCAAGAAGACTGAACCGTACAAGGGACGGAGAGAGAAGGGATGCAAGGGTTACTTGAAGTTAGAGAAATCAATATATATACTGCTGGGTTGTAAGCTGCCCAAGTGAAATATGATGCGCTGTTCCTCCAATTTGCGTTTGGCCTTAATCAAGGTCAAGGAGAAGGCCAAGGACAGAAAGGTCAGTGTGGGAATAGGAAGGGGAATTGGTGTTTGGCAACCGGGAGATCAGGTAAACCAAGATGGACTGAGTGAAGGTGTTCAGCAAAGCAATCGTCCAGTCATCTACAGCGTTTTATTGCTTGATTAAGGGAAATTGGGCAACATCAGGGAAATGTAGAAATAGCAGGGGCTATGACAGAAATATTTCAAATGTCATTAGAAACGGGAATAGTGCCGGAGGATTGGCATACTGCGCATGTTGTTCCATTGTTTAAAAAGGTTCAAAGAATAAACCTAGCAATTATAGACCTGGTAGTTTGATGTCAGTGGTGGGCAAATTAATGGAAAGGATACTTAGATATAATATATATAAGCATCTGGATAAACAGGGTCTGATCAAGAACAGTCAACATGGATTTGTGCCTGGAAGGTCATGTTTGACAAACCTCCTTGAATTTTTTGAAGAGGTTACTAGGGAAATTGATGAGGGTAAAGCAGTGGATGTTGTCTATATGGATTTCAGTAAGGCCTTTGACAAGGTTCCCCATGGAAGGTTGGTTAAGAAGGTTCAATCTTTGGGTGTTAATGGCGGAGTAGCAAGATGGATTCAACAGTGGTTGAATGGGAGATGCCAGAGAGTAATGGTGGATGGCTGTTTGTCAGGTTGGAAGCCGGTGACCAGTGGGGTGCCTCGGGGATCTGTGTTGGGTCCACTGTTGTTTGTCATGTACATCAATGATCTAGATGATGGGATGGAAAATTGGATAAGTAAGTATGCAGTTGATACTAAGATAAGTGGTGCTGTGGATGATGAAGTCGATTTTCAAAGTCTACAGAGAGATTTGGGCCATTTGGAAGAGTGGGCATAAAGATGGCAGATGGAGTTTAATGCTGATAAGTGTGAGGTGCTACATCTTGGCAGGACAAATCAAAATAGGACGTACATGGTAAATGGTAGGGAATTGAGGAATGCTGTGGAACAGAGGGATTTAGGAATAACTGTGCATAGTTCACTGAAGGTGGATAGGGTGGTAAAGAAAGCTTTTGGTGTGCTGGCCTTTATAAATCAGAGCATTGAATATAGGAGTAGGGAAGTAATGTTAAAATTGTACAAGGCATTGGTGAGACCAATTCTGGAGTATGGTGTACAATTTTGGTCGCCTAATTATAGGAAGGATGTCAACAAAATAGAGAGAGTACAGATGAGATTTACTAGAACGTTGCCTGGGTTCCAGCAACTAAGTTACAGAGAAAGGTTGAACAAGTTGGGTCTTTATTCTTTGGAGCGCAGAAGGTTAAGGAGGGACTTGATTGAAGTCTTTAAAATGATGAAAGGGATAGACAGAGTTGACGTGGATAAGCTTTTCCCATTGAGGGTAGGGAAGATTCAAACAAGAGGGCATGACATGAGAATTAAGGGACAGAAGTTTAGGGGCAACTTCTTTACTCAGAGAGTGGTGGCTGTGTTGAATGATCTTCCAACAGAAGTGGTGGAGGCAGGATTGATTTTAACATTTAAAAGTAAAGTGGATAGGTATATGGACGGGAAGGGAATGGAGGGGTATGGTCTTAGTGCAGGTAGATGGGACTAGGGGAAAATAAATGGTTGGCACGGACTGGAAGGGCCGAGAAGGCCTGTTTCCGTGCTGTAATTGTTATATGGTTATATCATTACAGTAAGACCTGACTCAACAGTTTGAGTTCACTTGTATTTCAGAACATCAGGAGGTTCAGTTAGTTGAAGTTTGGAACTGAGTGATCCGGGAAAAACCAAATTGAGACTTGATGTGCAGGTTATAGTCAGTCAGTGCCATTTGATAACACTGTTAATAACCATTTCTATTGCTTTGCATCTGCTTTGAAAATAGACTAGCAGTTATTAATCAGATTGGATTATTATTAATTTTTGTAGACCGGGTATTTCCTAGCAAATTTTCAGTTTTTGGATGCCAGCTGCTTTCGTAGTGTAAGTTATAGCACCACAGCCACCATGTTGCTGTTTCTGTATCCAATGTTCTCATTTGTTTAGAAGAACAAATTTAATTTGCTTACTAGTTAGAAGTGAGGACCTTGGGATGAAGCTGAGCTACATTGCCATTTGACAATTTTGGCAAATTGGTACAAATGTTTCGGTCTTGTCTTTGGTAGCCACTTGGTGGGTTATATATTTGAGGATGGACACGTTGATCCTCCCATCTAGGTGTTATAGTTATATCATCACCATCTACAACTGGTAGTAGTAGGATTACAAAGCATGGATATGATCTGTTGATTGCTTGACTGTGTCCAGCAACTACTGCTTTTGTTGTATTATGTAAATTTTAAGCACACCATTTGCATTCCTTATTAACTAGTATTAGCTGAGTGACTGGATATAACTACCATTTTCTTCTTTATAAAGGTATCCCTATAAGCATAACTATGCTTATTCATATAAGGGACTGCACATTGATGGGGTCGAGATGCAACAGTACGTTAAAGTGTACATTGGGGAAATGCTTCAAACATTGCACGGAATTTTTACCAAAGGCCAGTGAACCATAGGCAATGATTTCTGCTTCAGAATTCCAAGAATCTCTCCTGGGTCAGATTTTGTTATGAGCAATTTATTTTTTACAATTATCACAGCACAGTAGTCAACATACATAAACCAAGGACAAGTATTGCCATTTCTAATGTATTCCTGAAGAGAAAGCTTTCTGTTCAACATTAGATACAAAAGCTTTATTTTCAGCCGACTTGAAGCATCTTTGACAATATGGTTAAAAGCCGTTTACTTCGTCATCCAATACGTTGCCTCTATTAGCTTGCCTATTGTTTAGAGCCATGCTATTGTCATCTCCAGTTTGGTTATTTTTAGCATGAGAATATTCTGTTCTATAACTCTGTTCTCAACTCCTGGCTGTCTGTGGAATATTAACTTTAAGGTATATACTGTCTTCTCACTCCCATCTTGGTTTGTATTTCTAGATCTGTAGTTCTGTTTCCTTTCTTTAAAATTCCTTATCTTTTACTACAGGTTGCTGTGCAACCTGTAGTAAAAGATAAACCTCAGACAAGCTTATTTTGCTTTCTGCGACTTCCACTGTCCTTTTCTCCAAACCCTTTGTTTCTTGTTATTCTGTGCCTTTGCCATTGGTCATCTGCTGTTGGGAAATTAACGGAGTAAATTCTTGGTCTGAAGGATGTGGTTCCCATGGTGCGTTTCGCCGAACGCACTACTCTGCAGAGCCTTCTTGTCCTGGGCAGAACTATTGCCAAACCAGATCGAGATGTTTCCGGTCAGGATACTTTCCATAGCACCAGAGTAGAAGGAATGAAAGATCCTCAGCGAGACTCTGAATTTCCTCAGCTGCCTGAGGTAGTAAAGGCACTGCCTTGCCTTTCTCACCAGTGCGGCAGTGTGTGTTGTCCATATCAGATTCTCTGTAATTTGGACTTCCAGGTATTTGAAGCTGCTCACCCTATCCACAGTAGTCCCATTTATCCCCTGTGGCATGTACGTCCTTGGTTGTTGTGCACTTCTAAAGTCCACAATCAGTTCCTTAGTTTTAGTGACATTCACGAGGAGACTGTTGTTCTGACACCAGAGTGCCCGGTCAGCCACCTCCTCCAGTTAGGCCTTCTCATCGTTATCGGAGATCAGGCCCACCACCACTATGTCATCAGCAAACTTGATGATGGAGTCGGAGCTAAACTTGACCACTTGGTCATGTGTGTACTGGGAGAACAGTAGGGGGCTGAGGACGCAACCCTGGGGGGTCCTGCGTTCAGGGTGAGGGGATTGGAGGCATGTCCCCCCATCTTGACCACCTGGGGCCTGACAGTCAGAAAGTCCAGGATCCAGGCACACGGGGGAGTGTTCAGTCCCAGTTCCAGCGGCTTATCAGCAAGTTGGAAACTGGTGTTGAAAGCTGAACTGAAGTCGATGAACAGCATCCTCACATAGCCCCCCTTCTGGCTGTCAAGTGAGAGAGAGTGCTGTGCGAAACCTGGGAGACGTCAGGGAAGGGCCGCATTTAAATTAACGTTCCGCTGCTGGGATTTTACAATGCTACCAAGGAGGCATCGAGACCGCGGCAGTGAAGGAAAGCCAAGGTCGAATTTATTCGTCACATGCACCAACAGAAGTGCAATGAAATGAATGTGCCAGGCAGTGATACACTTAAAAAAAGAACACACAATACACAATAGAATTTAACACTAACATCAAGACAGAACAGAATAGAGTTAGAATTCAGGCTTGGGTTTTTTAGAAGTAGGGATCTTGTGGAGTTCAATATTAAAATCATTGTATATATTTACGGTGAAAATAACTAGTTGCCCTGTAAACACACTGTAGATGATAGTAAATGGATAAACAAAACCTACACGAGTGACTGTAAGCTATTTTTGAATATAGAACACACAGCACATCTCCAATTACCACGCAAATTTAAGTTCACTAAAGATCCCAAGAAGGTAGTATGTATTGGTTATTTTGGGCGCCTGTCCCACTTGGGCGACCACCACCGCGACCTCTGGCAAAGGTCGTAGGAGGTTTTCGACACTCTCCTTCATGGTCGAAAGTGGTCTCCACGTAGTCGAGGCTTCAGCTAGGTCGCGTTTATTTTTCAAGATGACTAAAATTAGGTCGCCGTGGGAAAAATCAATATTTCTTTAGTCGTCGGTCGTAGTAAATCATGATGCTAGTCGAAGGTAATAGCTCCGGGGTGAAAAAAAGGTCAGTTGAAAGAAAAAGGTAATTTAAACTGCAGCACATCACCTCTATCACTCTAGGGCAAGTTCATTCACAGCTGGAGAGTTTTTTGGAGAGGAGACTTGTGTTTTAGAGATGGCACCAAAAAGGCAGCAGAGCAGGGGGAGGGCACAGCCCTAAAAAAAACCCTGCCATGCAGGTGTTGCGCAACCAGGAGGAGGAGTGTCAGGAGATGATGCCACAGGAGGTGATAGTGCATGAGAGACCCCTGGAGGAGGAGACCAGGGTGGTAGTATATGTCCCCACCACCACCCCATCCTTCACTGCCTCATTTGAAGGCAGCAAAGCAGCCCTTTCTCCGGTGTCTGACACGGCATCAGAGGCAGATGCCCCATTGGTGGTGAGGGAGGGCTGGAGGAAGGTTATGCCCTGCACCTTCACCAGGCAGCAGGAGGGGGACCTTGAGGAATGGTTCCAGCAGAATGCCATCCTGTACGATAAGGAAAATGAAGGGGACAGGGACACGAATGTTTGCCATCCACTGCCCCACATGTGTGCTTAAAGTTCCATCTTTTGCTCTTCCCCTTATGCATTTCTTAAAAGGCTGCTGAAGCAAAAGGGCTACTGCAAACAGCAGTAGTTGTATTTTTACTAACATCCTCCAAACTAGTTCCTTCCTTGCTTGGATGGTTCAGAATGATTTGCCACAGACCATTCTTGAGTAAAACGTACATGATCGAAGCCAGTCTTCAACATAGTCGTAGGAGGTCGTACACATAGTTGTAGGAGGTCGTAGGTCACCGCGACCTTGATTTTTGTTTAAGTCGCTTATGGTCACCAGAGGTCATGGTGGAGGTCTCCTAAGTGGGACAGGCCCATTACAAAACATCCTGTTTGTAAAATGTCATCTGTTGTGCCTCATGGTTCTTCATGTAGTTTGACAGCAATGAAGTTTGGATGTGTCCTGGGATTCCTCAAAAGATTTTACAACATGTGAAATTATATTGAGTTTTCATTTCTGAGGAAAAATGTAATAACAGTTTGCTGCATTAAGTGCTTGCTGTACAAAAATAAATTGTCAAGTGGACATCACAGTGTAAATGAGCACTGAGGAGAACGGAAACAAAATAATTGTTTTTGGAAGAAATTTGCTGAAAAAATGCGTGTTACAGCAATTTTCCTAGAGGCAGGTATTTGGAAAGTCATAATTTGGGGGGGGGGGATTCAGTTTAAAATCTACTCCATTATTCATATCCACATTTGGCTTTGCAATAGGTGGAAGAGGGATCAATGATGGCGGAAGCTTGTTTTTCTTATGTATGAGGAAACCTGTGATCAGTTGGATATGTTAACAATTTGTATGTGAATTTAGTTGGCTCACAGTACACAAAATTGCTGGTGGTGGAAATTAGTGAGGAGAATCATCTTAGATTACAGGAAGATATTGATCAATTAGTAAGTTGAGCAGTGATGAAATGTGACTTGTTTTGGGGTGGTGCACTTTGGGAGAACTATAAGAATAGGACATACATGAAGAATGGCAAGGACCTATTGCGTATTTAATAAGCAGAAGGTCTTGGTATATTCTACGGATCCTTGAATGTAGGAAAGATGAATAATGTGATCACTTTTTTTAAAAAAAGGAAAGACTTGCCTTCATTTTCCAGAGCTTCAAATATAAAGGAAGGTAGTAGTAATACCACTTTATAAAACATTGGTGAAGGAGTGAGACTTTTAGAGGGTATCCGAGGAAATTTACTTTTAAAGCAGAGGGTGATCGGAATTCAGGTCACTTGCCTGAGGGGAATTGGGTGTAAAGGCAGGTACTCCCACAATTCTTTAGTATCTAAAGAGGCATTTGATTGAATCACAAAGGCATTAGAAAGCTACTGGAAACTGGGATTTGTATAGATGGATACTTAATGTCAGTGTGGACATGGTGCACCAAAAGCCCTGTACAACTCTAGTTCAAGCTTAGAGCTATTTTGATATGTAGGGGATTTATCTTCAACAAAAAGTTGTTGAAATTTTTAACCTGATCATTTGTAATCAGCATCAGTTTGCGAAGATCAAATGCGATAATAATAAGATGTAAGTGTAAATGTTTTGCAGATTAACTGAGGTATGAAAGCTTGCTGCCTTTGTTCAATTATTAGATGTCTATTTTGTGTTTCAGACTATGCAGTTCAAATTTTCCATGATGCTGTAAAAACAGAGAAATTTGAATGTTATTTGAGACCTGACACAAAGCTCCCCATGATGTACATTGATGACTGTCTGCGTGCAACGCTGGAAATCTTGGAAGCACCAGCAGAGCAGCTTAAAATGAGAACCTATAATATAAGTGCTATGAGTTTTACTCCTGAAGAGCTGGTGACTGAAGTCCAAAAGCACCTGTCTGACCTTAAGGTCACTTACAAAATTGATAAAGTACGTCAGGAAATTGGTAAGTCTATCGGCAGGACCATAATAGCATAGGTAAGACACAATGCTGGAGTAACTCAGTGGGACAGGCGGCATCTCTGGAGAGAAGGAATGGGTGACATTTTGGATCGAGATCCTTCTTCAGACTGATTATAGCATAGACTGGTGTTGCAAAATAACCTTACATTTTGGTATTCAACTATGCTTTTACCCATGAAGGAAATTACACTTGATTTACTCCATAGTAAATGCTTTCAGCATTTTTTTACTTTAAATCTGGGTCAATATTTACTTTTACCATTTGTTGTGGTTCAGTGACTTGCACCAAATTGGTGTCTTTTTATGTTTGCACCAACTCTGTTCTGTTTACTACTAGTTATAAGTAGTATGCTATTATATATTGAGGCAAATTTCTTGTCCTTTGGGGATTTAGTGTCTTTAATGGTCGCTAAAACTATTGTATTAATTATTTGCATTTGCCTAAGCAAGAGACGAATGACCTATTTGTATTGGTTAATAGCATGAAGAGTATTAGAAATATTAACATTTGTTTCTCCTCTTAGCTGATAGCTGGCCAATGGAATTCGATGACCATAATGCTCGGCATGATTGGGGATGGAAGCATGAATATGATCTTCCTGAGCTGGTGTTCACAATGTTAAATTTCTGCACAACTGCCAAACAGATGATGCAAGCAAATTAGTAAAGGAGAGAGAATTTTGAAGGACCAGAATCCTCATGGGGATCCATTATACATACAACTTACTGCAATAGTTAATTTGTAAAACCTTTAGTGTAAATAGTCCTTTACTTGTACTTGAACTGACCTGACAGCTAGATTTGATATGTATTTTGTGGAAAGAAGATTCAAGTAATAATTAGTGTTAATAAACTGGATTAAGACTTTTTTAAATCATTAATGCTGTTGATTCCACTGCGGAAAGTGTCTGATCTGCAGAAATGCTGTTACCAAAACTCTTGTCAACATTTAGGACAAAATCTTTTATTTCAGGCTTTGTATCTAAGCTTTCAGATTTATGTTTTACTCTGAGTAAAGAATGTATTGAGGGATGTGGTGCTAAGGTAAAGTGAAGTGTTGCTCAAAAAGTATAATTGGGATGTTTAGTTTTACTGTCATAAAGCAGAATCTATGTACTTCATGAATTGATCTTGAGCCATCAATCTTTTCAAGCATGTAGGAAAGAACAGCAGATGCTAATTTAAATCGAAGAGAGACACAAAATGTTGGAGTAACTCAGTGGGAGAGACAGCATCTCTGGAGAGAAGGAGTGGGTGATGTTTTGGGTCGAGACCCTTCTTCCCGATACATCACCCATTCCTTCTCTCCAGAGATGCTGTCTGTCCCGCTGAGTTACTCCAGAATTTTGAATCTTTTAAAGCAGGCTTATATTTATGTTGGGTGCAGTTTATTTATTGAATTCAGCTGAAGATATTATGAATTGCAGTTTCCAAAAAAAGTTAGGATTTTTAATATCCAAAACAAATATTGATATGCAGATTGGTATTTGATTAAAATGTAACATTTTGTTGAATACTTAAAGTCTTGACACATAATTATTGTATTATGCACTATTGTGATGAATGATCATCAATGTAGAAATATAACAGAAACTGCACACATTTCTAATATATTTTGTGTTACAGTTGTGATTTTTTTTTATTGTACCATTGCATTTCATATCCTACTGTCTGTAGTAAGTAAGTAATTTTTATTTATATTGCACTTTTAAATCAAATCACGTTGAAGCCAAAGTGCTTTACAGAGAAGAAATTAGATTACCATACATCCATGTAAAAGGCAAAAAAAGACATAATACACTATAGGATTCAACATGAACGTCCCACCACAGCAGAATCAACACTTTCCACTGTGGGGAAGACACCAAAAAGTCCAGTCCTCCTCCTCCTCCTAGTCCACCCGAGGTCGGGCCTATTTGAGGCCTCCGCAGCCAGTCGCCACAACGGCGGCCTGATGTTATAGGCCCTCTTGCTGCGAAGATGAAACTCCGGCGTCGGGTGAACACTCCTCAGCGGCTTGGAATGTGGAGCGGCTGCTTCCTCCCCGGAGACCGCAGCTCCCAAAGTCCTCAGGCCGCGCTGGTCGGAGCTCCAACTCTGGCGATCTCGGATCCCAGGCTCCGCGGTGTTTTAAATCCAGCGTCGCCCGCAGTCACAACTCCTCGGATGTTGGAGTCGGCGGTCACAGCACTCTGGAGCTTACCACACAGCCACCCGGGTAGGGCATCGCCTGCTCCGTGATGGTGTCCCAGTGCTGTGCCGCCGCCGAAGCTGTGATTTATAGGAAAACTGCATCGCCGACCAGGTCGGACTGAGAAAATACAGCTTTCTCCCACCCCCCACATAAAAAGATTAGACCTCCAAAATAAAAAGTTTTTAGACACTAAAAAGGGTGAAAAGACAAACTGCAGGCAGAGCAGCCATACACAATGCCGTGGCTTTTGAGATGTCTTGGCATGAACTACCTTATGGCTTACCGGCGCCTGCCTTTATACAGGCAGAAGTCAGTTATTGAAATGACCGCCGGTAAGTCCTGGCCAATAGCACTGCTGCCAAATTCAAACCAATGGCAGGGAGCTACATCCGCGCAAGGCCCCCCAGCCCCCCGCCCTTTGGGAACAAAGCGCTATCAGTTGCAAACTGGTGCGTAAGGTAATACACAGAGCTACAGACTTGGCGCATAAAAGTAATACACACGGGGCTCAAAGTTTTAAACAGTGCGCTGTCAGCTTAGCACGTGGGAATTTAAACAAAGCCCTGTTGGCTGCAGTACTATGGCTTCTAAATATAATGCTACTGGCATAGTGCAATGTGTCACAAACTGTTCGGGCAAAATTCTCGCATAACATTCCACCCCTCGAACAGTCTGGTTACTGTCACATCCGGCCCACAGGCATTACCTCGTTACATCTGGCCAGCAGGCTTTAGTAAGGTCCATGCGGTCGTGATGCCAATCCACACATACAACGCACTAATATAAAATTGCCGTTGTTTTGGCATATAGCTGTATAAATTGCCATATCAAATTTTTATGTTTCTATGCCAGCATGATTGTCCCGTTGGTCAGTCCCCAGTGCACCACTGTTGTCCACCAGCCTCCAAACATCCCAAAAGGCCACCATCTTCCTGGGGGGGGGGGGGGTTGTAATCGTGGTACTGTTCTCTGCCCCTTCAAATCTTCTCCACGGTTTCCTGGGTGTGGTCAGCGAGGTTGGTGATGTTCCCTGAATCATCTGGAATACAAGTACTGCACTCCTGCCCGATTAAAGCACAAGGGCCCCCTTTCTCATCCAGGATGAAATCTGGGGCCAAGTGGTTCTGTATGGCTACGGTGTGAATGGCCACTACTTCCGCTCATAGTTCTGTGATGGCCTCTTTTACCCCACTCAGGGCATCTGCCATCTCGTTGGCTATTTCTTCCATGGCTGAAGCCATGTTAATCATTTCCCGTGCCATCTAATAGCCCGTTTCACATGTCCTTGCTGGGGTTATGAGGGTAAGGATGGCAAGTGTCTCAGGTGGGGTACCACATATGCCTGGTAACAGCATCCCCTCCAGGGCATTGGTCTCTCTCATGCCCCAAAGTACACCCCTGGCATTCCCAGGAGCCAGGGGTAGGCCCACAGGCCACACACGGTTCCATTAAACGAGCATGGGGAGCCATCATATGTCATACAGGTACTATTACCCAGGAAAGGGCCTGCCCCTCAAAGTTGCAATGGCAGGTACTATTACTGGACTCGTCGGTCCCAGTTGGGCTTCCTTCCCACCAGAGTGTGGTTGAATGGCGGAATGTACCACTCGTCGAAGCAGTGAAACTGGCTCCTCCATGAGCACATGGGCTTGCAGCATATCGGTCAGTTGTTGACTTGTAATGGGGGAAAAAGCACACTCGCTCTCTTTTAGTTAGCCTTTGTATTTAAGCATACCACCATCTGCTCCCCCGACAAAACGCTATCCATTACATATTACCCGGTCTGCGCGCCACAATATCCCCCTTTTCCAGCGGCTTTTGGGACTACTGTACCCAGACCTTTCCTGATTCTTCCTCCACCAATTCCACTTCCTCAGTCTTTGGAGGGTTCGACACTGCCAAGTTCCGCGACAAAGGTGATCCTCCTTGGCTCAACGGTCGAGTGTTCATGTTGCTCATGGCTGGTTGCAGGACTCCCAACCAAAGATTATCTTTGCTCCCAACCACCCCTGGAGGGTGTGCATCGGTGTCAGCGACTTTATTTGCAGTTTCAGTAGTCCATTACTGCGTTCTATTAGTCCAGCAGCCTGTGGGTAGTACGGGATGTGGAAAACCCATACATGCCAGCTTCCTCCGCCCATTACTGGACTTGAGATCCCGCAAAGTGGGAGCCTTTATCCATCTGTATTTCCCATGGAATCCCATACACCGTTGCTGTAATCCTTTTACTGTGCTGCCCTGATCGAAGTGGCTGCAGGGGTACACCATCAATACTCCATGAATGTATCCACTATGGTTAATACATATTTTTCCATATTTTGTAGTAGGAGTGGCCCGATATAATTAATCTGCCAATAGGCATGAACAAGAAGTAGAAATTGGTAATAACAAATGCACAAAGGTAACACAAAACAGAAAGACAACTGCCAGCTAAGAAGAACACTACTGCATCTTCTGATTTGCCATATTCAAAAACAAAATATTGCAGATACTGGAAATACGAAATTATAAGGATATTTAGCAAGTTAGTCAACATCTGTAGAGAGAAGGAAACAGCTAAAGTTTCAGGATGAAAATCTTTGATCAGAAGCAGTAACTGTTTATCTATCCACACATGTTGCCAGACCTGCTGTGTATCTCCAGTATTTCGACAAGATATACAAGGTCAACTAACAAAGATATATCTTAATTTTGGACTGGACTGGATAACCAGCAGTTAGCCTGATTTCAGGAAGGGAGAATTCTACCAAACCAGCCATCAAGTAAGTGGCAGTCTGATTGGATTGTTGAAAACTCCATTAGGGCAACTCAATTTATAAAAGGCATATGAGAAAAAGTTTCCATGATGGAAAATACCCATTGTGGCTGTTGACACAATACCTCTGCATTCACTGACCTGTAAATTAAGCAACAAATCTTAAGCAAACAATTTTAAAATCTTAAAATAAAGCAAAGTGCTGAAAATAAGATTTGTATCCTTTATTTTCATATCACTCCGGCCTTACTTGAGTTTGATATTGATTATTGATATTGGTACTGGTTTATTTTCATCACACGTGCCAAGATTCAGTGAGAAAAATTGTTTGCATGATATCGTCAAATCACACTATACATGCGTGTACAATCAAGCCATACATAAGTACAGTCTGAAGAAGGGTCTTGACCCGAAACATCACCCATTCCTTCTCTCCAGAGATGCTGCCTGTCTCGTTGAGTTACTCCAGCATTTTGTACCTACCTTCGATTTAAACCAGCATCTGCAGTTCTTTCCTACACACAAGTACAACAACATGTTCAAAGAGAAAAACACTAGAATGCAGAATATAGAACACTAGAATGCCCCAGTGCCACGCCTAATTTGACCCCATGTGCCTATTGGGCATCCAGGACCTTTATGCGTTGGGAAACCTTGCAGTTTGTAACTGCCATTTTTAATTTATCATGCGTTAATGCCGCCCCTCGTGCTTCAGCCCATTTCCTAACCCCATCCACCCCTTGATGCCCACTCTTCTGATGCGTCCAGACAGCGAGGTGCTCTCTTTCATCGACGGTCTGCGCTGTGATGCACATAATCCCTATCAACAACAGCATTATCTATTGCCTCCTCAGCGTGTGGGTGCAGGGCCACAGCCTTCCACTACTGTTTGCCACTCTTCCATCAGCTGGAGCGTCCATGAACCACGCGTGTTTTTCCTCATCCGGAGTCCTCATCATAGGGCTTACCCCATGAGATGGGGGAGGGTTCAAGTGGAACATCCTCCTGTATTACCCCTGTTTCATCCGCAGGGAGGGCCATAACCTGCTCATGCAGACGACCCACCCCATCGGGTCCCTTTGCCCTATCGAAAATATACCATTTCCATTTCACAATGGACTGATGTTGGGCTCGGCCCTCCTTAAGTGTGACATTCCCAGATTTAACCTACTACATAATGGGCAGGTGTGGTCTCATTATTACAGTCGAGGAGTCTGATGTTCTATGGCCAGGAGGGCCCAATAGCAGGCCAATAATTGTCGCTCAAAGGATGTGTGAGGATGGCAAGTGTCTCAGGTGGGGTGGGGGGGGATGTACAGTGCTATTCGCCCTAGTGGTCACTGGGGCAGAACACACAGTGGTCACAGGGGGCCCGCTTCCAATGGATGCGGGAAGAGTGGTTTGTCAGGCGGGGGGTGAGGTGCCCCGCAGCCCCTCCTCGAGCACCCTCAGGCCATGTATCTTCCCGGGATCCCCGGGACTATGGTGTGTTCTGTCCCAGTGTCCACTACAGCCAACCAGTGCTGTACATTCCCCCCCCCCCCCCCAATGTACTGCAACGGGTACGTATGGCCTCGGGTCTCCCGGCTGGAAAAGAGCTGCCGAATATATCTGCCGAGTGACCTGGCCACACCCCTATGGGAGCGGGTCAGGGGGGGTCTCCATCCCTCAACTCCTCCCCCTGTGGATAGACCCCATGGGTATCGCGCCTGACCATCTGTAGGGTGTCAGGGAGAGAGTCGAGAGAAGACCTCCATCCCTCTTTCCGGGTGATGTCACTTCTTTTCTCCCCAGACTCGCTCATCCTCCCCTGACAGTGATCTTTCCACAAAGCATAGATGGCGGGTGTGGGTATCCCATCCAACCTCTCCTTAGGGACCCTGGCCCTCGACAAAGCCATGAACATCTCCTTATGGCTGAGACAGGGGCAGACAAACTATCCTCCAGTGCCCACTTCTACCATGTTCCATCTTATGCACCCGGCTACTGAATGGACCCACCACATGTTCTAGCCCCTCTAGGAGAACTAGGCCTCCCCCACAGATTTGCCTACGGACGGTCCCAAAAGAGGCAGATGTATACCCGTCAAGTGGGAAGCCGCCGTTTTCTCTATAAATCCTACCATGGTGGAGGTTAGCGCTCATTCCTCAGGGAATCCCAGTGGCCCATTATAAATGCCACTGATGAGGGCCCACTGTCTGAGAACACTGTTCCCCTCCTCCACCGTGGACCACTCCTCTCTAGGCTTCAGGTCCCAATCTAGCAAAGAGGGGAACTTTCTTGCGATCGCTGTAGTCATTTGCTGCCATACATTACACTCTGTTCCTCTATCCAACCGCATCGTATTATTGGCCGCATAGTTGCTTGAGAGGCCCCTAATACTGACAGTTCCCCATCTGATAACAGTATTCCTTCTCCCCCCATACCCCACATCCTTAATAGCCAGACCGCTAAGGATTTGCCCACCCTTGGGTGGAACCGGTCTCCCAACTCCGCTGGGGCTTTATGTGGGAAATCCCGGGTAGTGACATTGTTCGCCGAAGGATCCCCCTATTCCTCTCCATTCTCTATATGGTGTTTTCGACCATATGCAGGCCTGCCGGGCCTGCTTCACTTCCCCTCCTTTATGTGAATGGGGGGCCAATGGGACGAGTCGTATATATGGGGGCGGGGGAATTACAGGACCTTTGACCAATTCCTGTTGGTCATCCTCGTCATACCACATGTCCCCCTCCCGCATGTCCAGGCCCAATCCTGTTTTTACCAAGGCACATACCTTGACGGTCCAGAATCCAATTGGACCTCCGGGCCGACTCTTCCAGTTACACCTTTATTAATTTACATGCCATATCAACATTTTCAGTCGGCCATGGTTAAGCAACGTTGATTCAATTGCTTTAAATTTTGCTCCAATTCAATTATTCTCTGCTCTTTCACCCCCATGGCCTCATGTTGGTTCCAAATTATGGTGGCTAGAAACCAGAAAGTCCCCTGTTTACTCCACCTTTTTGGGGGAAATCCACTATCCCGCAGCACTGAAATAAGATGGTAACCCAATGTAACATTTCGAGAATCGGTGTTGTCTGACCAATCGATCAGCGTCCCGTGAGCCATCAGGAGCCAGAACCCCAAATCCCTGGGTATTGTTGGTCCACCCCGGAATGCGGTACTCCTCTGGATCGTTTGATTTATTTTTACAAAACATTTTTCTACTCTATTCGTCAGATCCTGCAACTACGCCAAATGTTACAAGGGAACAGGTTCAAGGATCTGACTAGTAGAACAGAAAAAAGACACACTCATCCATTAAGTTACAAATCAGTTTTAATGGCACGAGAGAGAACAAAACAAGACTTATCTCGGTACGCGTGGGACACACCTCCCTCTCTCTCAGCCTCCGTCTGTGGCGCTGATCGCAACCCAGTCCATAAGTGAAACCCTCTTGACAAGAACTGCCTTATGGCTTACCTGTACCTGCCTTTATTCAGGCAGATATCAGTTATTGAAAGTCCTGGCCAATAGCGCTGCTTCCAAATTCAAACTACATCCAATTGCAGGGTACTGCATACGAGCAAGGCAACCCGCCCCCCCCCCCACCGCCTGGAAACAAAGCGCTATCAGCTGCAGACTGACGAGTAAAGCAATACACGCAGAGCTACAGATTTGGTGTGTAAAGGTAACACACACGGCGCTGCCGGTTTGGCATGCAAAGGTTTAAACAGAGCGCTGACAGCTTGCAGCGCTATGGGTTCTAAATGTAACGCTAACGGCAGCAGCAGCGCTATGGGCTTTAAACATAATGCTATGGGTTTTAAACATAGCGCTATGGGTCACAGACTGTTCGGGCAAAATTCTTGTATAACAGGCGAGGATTCAAAAAGGTTAATTCCCAGGATGACGGGACTGTCATACGATGAAAGAATGGAACGACTCGGCTTGTATTCACTGGAATTTAGAAGGATGAGAGAGGATCTTTATAGAAACATATAAAATTATGAAGGGATTGGACATGCTAGATGCAGGAAACATGTTCCCAATGTTGGGGATTCGAGAACCAGGGGCCACAGTTTAAGAATAAGGGATAGGACATTAAGAACTGAGACGAGGAAAAACTTTTTCACATAGAGAGTTGTGAATTTGAGGAATTCTCTGCCTCAGAAGCAGTGGAGGCCGATTCACTAGATATCACTAGAGTTAGATAGAGCTCTCAAGGCTAGCAGAATCAGGGGTACGGGGAGAAGGCAGGAACGGGGTGCTGATAGTGGATGATCAGCCATGATCACATTAAATGGCGGTTCTGGTTCGAAGGGCCGAATATATATATATATATATATATATATATATATATATGTCACACATTCCAGTGGCTATTGAGGCCAAATGTCACTCAGCTATAAGAGGACTGTAGATTATTAATCTCAGGTAGGTGCATTGTTTGGGAGGCAGTGTGCGCCATGCTGGGTTTAACTCAATATGCCATTTGCGTTCTTTATCATTTGCCTCAACTGCATGATTTTGTGCTTCATCCACAAGAACAAAAGACCCCTCTCCATCATTGAAGTCTCATTCCATTTCGGAAATTGGCTACATTTTGAACCTTCCAACCGTGCATAACCACACTTTCATACATGGATGGAATGGGGTCTGTGGTCTTCAAATAGAGAGCATCTGTGATGTCCCTTCTGCGTCAATGCAAGATAAGCTGCAAAATATTTTAAATAGTCCCAGCTCCAGCCTGGAAAGATCCAGATGCATAACATTTAATTGGCATGATGACCTCGACAAAAATTTTGGGCCTGACCTGGAGATGCAGTTATGGCTTAAAAAGTGACAAGTTTTAAGGAATAACTTAGTAAAACACTAATGTCTCACAGATCCTCACTGAGATTCATGTCAGTAAATTGCTCCTGAACACCCTCATAGATATAACCTCTTTCTACAAGTCCTATTTCTTTGTATCCAGATTAGTGAAAGGCTTGGATAGAGTCGATGTGGAGAGGATGTTTCCACTAGTGTGAGAGTCTAGGACTAGAGGTCATAACCTCAGAATTAAAGGACGTTCTTTTAGGAAGGAGATGAGAAGAAATGTATTTAGTCAGAGGGTGGTGAATCTGTGGAATTCTTTGCCATATAAGGCTGTGGTGGCCAAGTCAGTGGATATTTTTAAGGCAGAGATAGATAAATTCTTCATTAGTACACATGTCAGAGGTTATGGGGAGAAGGCGGAATGGGGTTAGGAGGGAGAGATAGATCAGCCATGATTGAATGGCGGAGTAGACTTGATGGGCCGAACGGCATAATTATTTTCCTTATGACCTAAACATATCCTGCTCTTTTTGTCCTCTATTCATATTCCCAGTTTTCTACGAGTTTTGTGTACTAGTGTGAATTGTGCTAAAGCTTCAACTGCAGCAATATTCGCCCCACTCCCTGTAGACCTCCGCAATTAGAAATGACTCCAGAGATTACCAAACTTGTGGGATCACAGCAAGCTGATCTGCATGTAGTAAAATATCCTTACAGTAGAGCTGGTGGGAACAACTGTCCTGCATGTTTAACAAAGAGCACTCATTTTAGGATTGAGACTTGGAAATCATAATTCAGATCCTTGAAGATTTAAAGAGAAATTTGAATTCAATCTCTCAACAACTACTTGTTACAATTTATGAGGAATAATGATTCATGTTCTCAGAAAAGTATGATGTTAGATATTTTTGCTTCATTCACTCAGTGTACACTATCGCTGGTTGACTCGGTTTATGTTACATGTGAGCTAATATGAAAGAGGGCTGATCTGTATTCTCAACTTGCCATTGCACAGCCATAGGGGTGGGGCAGAGTATTGCTATTCCAGGACGGCCAAAACATTCTGCATCTTATTTTAGAATGATCATGTTTCATACTATAAATATTATTTGTTCAGATAAAGGACAATAATATTTACAAACACATTTTCTTTGTCTTTGATAGATAAGTGACTTTTATCTAGTAAAGATCAATATAAAAAGAGCTATTGCTATTTTGTCTTGGGCCTTATGAAATATTTCCATAATGGATTTGTGCGCTCTCAGGTCACATTGAAAAGAGATTCAATGGCAAAAGGTCAGAGGCAGCATGCGCATAACTCAGTACAGTACTGCAATTCAGCAACATCAGTGAACCATCCCATCTTTCCTGACAAATCCAGAACATTGTTTACCTCATCAAAATAGCCTGATGTGACTACATACTTGCCAAGTAGTTCACTGAAGTAATAATCTTCACTATAAATTAATGATAATGGAATAGAATTGTACAGTATGTGTGCCTATTACAGCATTATGGATTAACTCACGGAAATAGAAATAGGAATAGAAATAGAAAAATAGGTGCAGGAATAGGCCATTCGGCCCTTCGAGCCTGCACCACCATTCAATATGATCATGGCTGTATCCCGTACCTGCCTTCTCTTCATACCCCCTGATCCCTTTAGCCACAAGAGCCACATCCAACTCCCTCTTGAATATAGCCAATGAACTGGCCTCAACGACCTTCTGTGGCAGAGCATTCCAGAGACTCACCACTCTCTGTGTAAAGAATGTTTTCCTCATCTCGGTCCTAAAGGAATTCCCCCTTATCCTTAGACTGTGACCCCTTGTTCTGGACTCCTCCAACATCGGGAACAATCTTCCTGCATCTAGCTTGACCAACCCCTTAAGAATTTTGTAAGTTTCTATAAGATCCCCCCTCAATCTTCTAAATTCCAGCGAGTACAAGCCGCGTCTATCCAGTCTTTCTTCATATGAAAGTCCTGACATCCCAGGAATCAGTCTGGTGAACCTTCTCTGTACCCCCTCTGTGGCAAGAATGTCTTTCCTCAGATTTGGAGTCCAAAACTGTACGCAATACTCCAGGTGTGGTCTCACCAAAACCCTGTCCAACTACAGTAGAACCTCCCTGCTCATATACTCAAATCCTTTCCCTATAAGTGCTAACATACCATTTGCTTTCTTCACTGCCTGCTGCACCTGCATGCCTACTTTAAATGACTGGTGTACCATGATACCCAGGTCTCGTTGCATCTCCCCTTTTCCTAATCTGCCACCATTCAGATAATAGTCTACCCTCATGTTTTTGCCACCAAAGTGGATAACCTCACATTTATGCACATTATACTGCATCTGCCCATTCACTCAGCCTAGCCAAATCACCCTGCAGCCTCCTAGCATCCTCCTCACAACTAACTATACCCCCCAGCTTGGTGTCATCTGAAAATTTGGAGATGTTGCATTCAATTCCCTCATCCAAATCATTAATGTATATTGTAAATAGCTGGGGTCCCAGCACTGAGCCTTGCGGTACCCCACTACTCACTGCCTACCATTCTGAAAAGGACCCGTTTACTCCTACTCTTTGCTTCCTGTCTGTCAGCCAGTTCTCTATCCACATCAATATTGAACCACCAATACCGTGTGCTTTAAGTTTATATACTAATCTCTTATGTGGGACCTTGTTGAAAGCCTTCTGAAAGTCCAGATATAACACATCCACTGGTTCTCCCTTATCCACTCTACTAGTTACATCCTCGAAAAATTCTATAAGATTTGTCAGACATGATTTACCTTTTGTAAATCCATGCTGACTTTGTCCAATGATTTCACCACTTTCCAAATGCTCTGCTATCCCATCTTTAATAACTGACTCTAACAGTTTCCCCACTACCGATGTTAGACTAACTGGTCTGTAATTCCCCGCTTTCTCTCTCCCTCCTTTTTTAAAAAGTGCGGTTACATTAGCTATCCTGCAATCTTCAGGAACTACTCTAGAATCTAAGGAGTTTTGAAAAATTATCACTAATGCATCCACTATTTCCGTGGTTACCTCCTTGAGCACTCTGGGATGCAGACCATCTGGCCCTGGGGATTTATCGACCTTTAATCCGTTCAATTTACCCAACACCACTTCCCGGCTAACCTGAATTTCACTCAGTTCCGCCAGCTGATTTGACCTCCGGTCCACTGCTATTTCCGGCAGATTATTTATGTCTTCCTGAAGACAGAACCAAAGTAGTTATTCAATTGGTCTGCCATGTCCTCGTTCCCCATGATCAATTCACCTGCTTCTAATAACGTCTAAATATTATTGTTCGTTACTTTGGCTCCTAGCCTCCAAATAATAACATCAGTACTAATTCAGGTTGCTTGAAATGTGACACCTTGATAATTTACATTTTCTGTTACTATAGCCTGGGAGCTGTTGTTTACCTACACACCATATTGTACAACAAAATGGACTAGGTCATTCAGCACTCAGGACCGCTGTAAATAAAATATTGGCCGCATAAAACAATCAGTTCTGATGCAGTTGCACATATTTGATTTTCTCTTGAATGGAAATTTGTTTCTGACATGTATTAAGCAACCACTTATCAATTAATTGATTTCATATATTATTTCATATTGCTGGGATTCATCACTGCAGCCTTGTGAATTGCTTTTCGGTGCATCAGAAAAGCAGATTGAACAACAGCAGTCTCAATCCAGAGTAAATGTAGCACATTATACAAGAATGAAATGAATTATCCGCATTTCATTGGTAAATGTGGGAAGTTTACTCTGAAGTTGCAAGCAGCTGACTAGGAACCAAATGTCCAAAGCCAGAAAGAACAGCACCTGCTCAGGGTAAAACAAGTTGGGTTTTACCCAAGTTTGAATGTGCAAGATACCAACATTAGTCCAAAAGCTCCAGAAGTAGTCCCACCTTGGCATTGAGCAGGATGACCCAGTTGGGAAAGTGTGAGTGAGTGCACGAGCGTGTTTGCATTTTGGTGGAGCTTGGGAAATGAACCATAGAACCAGAGGGAGAGATGATGGGTGGAAGGGATTGTGGGAGGAAGGAAGAATGATGGGTGATGGAGGAGGTAGAGGGGAAACTGAGTGGAAGGGGCAGGGGAAGTGGTTAGAAAGATGTGCATGTGGGGAGTGGGTGGGGAAAAGCTAGGTAGATGAGGAGATGGGGGGGGTGTATGCACATTACATTTTCCAATTTACCCCTGCTTCCTTCCATCATTTGAACCCTTATCACCTCCATCCTTGGTTACTATCTCAATTTCTCTCTCCCAACCTGACTCATCTACCAATTTGGCCCTCCTTACTTGGATCTATCTATCAACAGCCTGCATTTTCCCCACCCTTTCCTCTTTCTACCAATTAACTGCCCTCTATTTCAGTGCGAAGAAGGTCTCAACTCGAAATGTCATTATTCTGAAGTGTCCGTGCTCAAAATGTCATCAGTCCATTTCCCTCCACAGATCCTGCCTTATCCATCAAGTTCCTCCAGCCATTTGCTTTTTGGTCAATGGAAAGCAGAAAGTAATAAGATACAAATAATTTCAAATCTTTCCCATACAGTGTGTTCCACCTGAAGTTTTGGGTTTCATTATTGAGGTGACAGGAGAAGACTGCATTAAAATAGTAAGATTAAACGAGAACTTACCAGTTTGAAGTTTGATCGTTATTTTATGAGGAGTTACGATGAGGGATTACGTGAATAAGCCCCGTCAGGCGCATGCGCGTCATACTTCAAAGCAACGGCATGAAAACACAGAAACTATAGTCAAAGTGATATAGTAAAGGGCCTGTCACACTAGCGCGCGATTAGACGCGATAAGCGCGACAAATTCGGACGCGGGGGTCGCGTGGGGGTCAGGCGATCCCGGTGCGAGTGAAGGGCCTGTCACACTAGCGCGCGATTACACGCGCGACGTCCGAAGGAAGGACGTTATTTTTCATCACGTGACGATGCGCATGAGCATGCGCGTTGCACGACGTCGGGCAGTGACGTCATCACGCAACGCCACGCTGAAGACGCACAACGTCAAAACGTCATCACGTTCCGCGCGACAGGATTTTGCCGCGCGTAATTTTTAAGCAGTGTCGGTTTTTGGACACTACGCGCGATGTCGACACCAGCTCCACACGAGTCCGCGGAACTCCACCAGACTCCGGCGATCGCAGTGGGACAGGGTCACGCGAGGCCGGACGACTAAAGCGACCACGGTAGGTCGCGCTTATCGCGGGTGTCAGGACAGGTTTGTCATAGAATCTTGAGGTCGCCTCCCTAGACCATCCTGCGGCTCCAAGGATTTGATCTAGAGGCACGTCCTGTGCCTTCGCTGCGGATGTTGATGCTGCCCTGGTGGAGTGAGATTTAAACACATGAGTGTCTACTCCAGCACAATCCAAAACCTGTTTTAACCATCTAGAAATAGTTTGTACTGACACCTTTTTATGAGTTTTTTTTGTGGCTGATGAGCCTTGCTGTCTCAGAGCGTCTGAGACTCTTAGTTACCTCGATATATTGACTCAGGTGCTTGTCTACCACATTGCGTTTGGTCAACAGGATATGCTTTAAAGCTTACTTTGGTTCCGGCCATTCCTGGCCTGCTTTGTTTGATTAAATCATACACATAAAACGTAATGTTATCTACAGAAGAATACATGCTATCTAGCCGTAGCTTTTGCAATGTTTGAACTCATTGCGCTGATACTAGCACCATGAGCATAACCACTTTAAGTGTTACTTCTGAAAAGACAGTGACGTAATTGGAGCCCATTGCTGAAGCAGTGTGAGAACTATATTGCCATCCCATATTTCTGTATATCTAGGCGTAGGAGGGATCTTGTTAAAGATTCCTCTCATGAATCGGAACACTAATGGATAAGACCGGATAGATTGTTGTTCTGAAAACTGCCCTAAATAGGAGGACAAAGCAATCCGAGCACTATTAATGGCACTATTGCTCAAGTGTTCATCAAAATGCAATGTAGCAAGGAACTCCAATACATCCAGTATGCTGGCAGTATGATAAGATATATCTGACTGCAAGCAAAACATCTCCCATTTCTTAATATGAGACACATATTGTTTTTTAGTGCTATCTCTCCAAGCTGCAGTTATCACATCCATGGTCCTACTCGACAGTCCAAGCCCTTGGAACGGTCTGGTCAGAACCTGCAGACTAACAGATTAATACGATCATGTAACGGATAACTTTCTCCTGTTACTGGATGCACCAACAAATTACTGCACTTGGAGACAGTCATGAATGGCTGTTATCATTCTCAGCACCAATGGGAACCATGGCTGTGTAGGCCAATCCGGAACCACCAAAATGCCTGAGGTGGAGTCCTGCTCTATTTTGGTGAGGTATTGCCTGATGAGGCAGAATGGGAGAAAGCGTAAAAGAACGTACGTCCCCAATGTAGCACGAATGCATCCACCGCTACTGCTCCTGGATCTGGTTCCCACAAAACGTATTTAGGCAACTGGTGATTTAGCCTGGATGCAAACAGATCTATATCTGGCAAACCATAGCGGCTGACAATCATTTAAAAAAACATCAGGATTAAGCATCCATTCTATGTTGTCATTAAATTTCCGTGACCTGTTGTCTGCCACTACATTATCTCTACCTGGTAGGTAGATAGCTGAGAGCCAGATATTTCTGGAAATACACCAGTCCCAAATGAGATTAGCCAGATTATCACATGATTGTGGTAGATTTCAATTTTCCAAAAATAGACTGGGAAACACATTCTGTAAATGGGCGGGATGGTTTGGAGTTTGTAAAATGTGTGCAGGATAGTTTTTTGCAGCAATACATAGAGGTATCGACCAGAGAAGGGGCACTGCTGGACCTCCTGTTAGGAAATGAGGCAGGTCAGGTGACGGAGGGATGCGTTGGTGAGCACTTCGGGACCAGTGATCACAATACCATTAGTTTCAATATAATTATGGTGAGAGTCAGAACTGGACCTAGGGTTGAGATTTTTGATTGGAGAAAGGCTAACTTTGAGGGAATGCGTAATGATTTAAAAGGAGTGAATTGGGACACTTTGTTTTATGGGAAGGATGTAGAAGAGAAATGGAGGACATTTAAAGGGGAAATTATAAGAGTACAGAATCTTTATGTCCCTGTTCAGTTGAAAGGAAATAGTAAAAATCGGAAAGAGCCATGGTTTTCAAGGGAAATTGGACACTTGGTTCGAAAAAAGAGAGATATCTACAATATTTATAGGAGGCATGGAGTAAATGAGGTGCTAGAGGAGTATCAAGAGTGTAAAAAGAATCTTAAGAAAGAAATTAGAAAGCTAAAAGAAGATATGAGGTTGCTTTGGCAGGTGAAAGTAAATCCAAAGGGTTTCTACAACTATATTAATAGCAAAAGGATAACGAGGGATAAAATTGGACCATTAGAGAGCCAGAATGGACACCTATCTGCAGAACCAAAAGAGATGGGGGAGATATTGAACAATTTATTTTCTTCGGTATTCACCAAGGAGAAGGATATTGAACTCTGTGAGGTAAGGGAAAAAAGTAGAGTAGCTATGGAAACTAAGAGATTCAAAGAGGAGTAAGCACTGACACTTTTGAAAAATATAAAAGTGGATAAGTCTCCAGGTCCTGGCAGGATATTCCCTAAGACATTGAGGGAAGTTAATGTAGAAATAGCAGGGGCTATGACAGAAATATTTCAAATGTCATTAGAAACGAGAATAGTGCCGGAGGATTGGCGTACTGCGCATGTTGTTCCATTGTTTAAAAAGGGTTCAAAGAATAAACCTAGCAATTACAGACCTGTTAGTTTGACATCAGTGGTGGGCAAATTAATGGAAATGATACTTAGAGATAATATATATAAGCATCTGGAAGGATGTCAACAAAACAGAGAGAGTACAGAGGAGATTTACTAGAATGTTTCCTGGGTTCCAACAACTAAGTTACAGAGAAAGGTTGAACAAGTTAGGACTTTATTTTTTGGAGCGCAGAAGGTTAAGGGGGGACTTGATTGAGGTCTTTAAAATGATGAAAGGGATAGACAGAGTTGACGTGGATAAGCTTTTCCCATTGAGGGTAGGGAAGATTCAAACAAGAGGGCATGACATGAGAATTAAGGGACAGAAGTTTAGGGGTAACATGAGGGGGAACTTCTTTACTCAGAGAGTGGTAGCTGTGTGGAATGAGCTTCCAGCATAAGTGGTGGATGCAGGATCGATTTTAACATTTAAAAGTAAAGTGGATAGGTATATGGACGGGAAGGGAATGGAGGGGTATGGTCTGAGTGCAGGTAGATGGGACTAGGGGAAAATAAATGTTCGGCACGGACTGGAAGGGCCAAGAGGGCCTGTTTCCGTGCTGTAATTGTTATATGGTTATATGGTTATACTGGCCTTATTCCTCCCATGTGATTGATATAAACAACAGCCGTGGTATTGTCAATCTGGAGCTGAACATGTAAATTATTCATTGCTGAACAATAAGTTTTTAATCCATAGAATGCACCCATCAATTCTAAGTAATTTATACCATGCCTTTTCAGGATTAAGTCCTCTTGCACACTCCATCTACCACCACAGCTAGACTTGCTGTCCGTGGCTCCCCATCCCAAAGCACTAACATCTGTTTGTAAAACCACTGAAGGTTGTTGAGTAAAAATGTTTTTGATACGTTGTGCAATATTGATTATCCACTATTGTAATTCGGCGATGGCTTTGGCTGGAAACTGCATAGGTCTATCAAAATGACCTGCATGTTCTTTAAGTGCTTGTTCTCTAGCTCGTTGCAAACGTTGATACTGGAGAGGTCCAAACTCCACTGCAGGGAAAGCCGCCACCAATTTACCAATAACACTGGCTACTTACCGGATGGAGGGTTGTTAGTCCCACCTGCCTGCACTCATACCATAACCCTCCATACCATTCTCATCCATATGCCTATCCAATTTATTTTTAAATGATACCAATGAACCTGCCACCACCACTTCGACTGGAAGCTCATTCCACACCGCTACCACTCTCTAAGTAAAGAAGTGACCCCTCATGTTACCCCTAAACTTCTGTCCCTTAATTCTAAAGTCATGTCCTCTTGTTTGAATCTTCCCTATTCTCAAAGGGAAAAGCTTGTCCACATCAACTCTGTCTATCCCTCTCATCATTTTAAAGACCTCTATCAAGTCCCCCCTTAACCTTCTGCGCTCCAGGGAATAAAGACCTAACTTATTCAACCTATCTCTGTAACTTAGCTGTTGAAACCCAGGCAACATTCTAGTAAATCTCCTCTGTATCCTCTCTATTTTGTTGACATCCTTCCTATAATTGGGCGACCAAAATTGTACACCATACTCCAGATTTGGTCTCACCAATGCCTTGTACAATTTTAATATTACATCCCAGCTTCTTTACTCAATGCTCTGATTTATAAAGGCTAGCATACCAAAAGCTTTCTTTACCACCCTATCTATATGAGATTCCACCCTCAAGGAACTACGCACGGTTATTCCCAGATCCCTCTGTTCAACTGTATTCTTCAATTCCCTACCATTTACCATGTACGTCCTATTTTGATTTGTCCTGCCAAGGTGTAGCACCTCACATTTATCAGCATTAAACTCCATCTGCCATCTTTCAGCCCATTTTTCCAACTGGCCTAAATCACTCTGTAGACTTTGGAAATCCTCTTCATTATCCACAACACCCCCTATCTTCATATCGTTTGCATGCTTACTAATCCAATTTACCACCCCTTCATCCAGATCATTGATGTACATGCCAAACAACAAAGGACCCAACACAGATCCCTGAGGCACCCCACTAGTCACCTGCCTCCAACCCGACAAACAGCCATCCACCATTACCCTCTGGCTTCTCCCATTCAGCCACTGTTGAATCCATCTTGCTATTCCTGCATTTATACCCAACAGTTGAACCTTCTTAACCAACCTTCCATGAGGAACCTTGTCAAAGGCCTTACTAAAGTCCATATAGACAACATCCACTGCTTTACCCTCATCAATTTCCCTAGTAACCTCTTCAAAAAATTCAAGAAGATTAGTCAAACATGACCTTCCAGGCATAAATCCATGTTGACTGATCCTAATTAGACCCTGTTTATCCAGATGCTTATATATATTATCTCTAAGTATCTTTTCCATTAATTTGCCCACCACTGAAGTCAAACTAACCAGTCTATAATTGCTAGGTTTACTCTTAGAACCCTTTTTAAACAATGGAACAACATGCGCAGTACGCCAATCCTCGGGGACTATTCCCATTTCTAACGACATTTGAAATATTTCTGTCATAGCCCCGGCTATTTCTACACTAACTTCCTTCAATGTCCTAGGGAATATCCTGTTAGGACCTGGAGACTTATCCACTTTTATATTTTTCAAAAGTGTCAGTACTTCTTTTACTTTGAAACTCATGGTATCCATAGCTACTCTACTAGTTTCCCTTACCTCACATAATTCAATATCCTTCTCCTTGGTGAATACCGAAGAAAATAAATTGTTCAATATCTCCCCAATCTCTTTTGGCTCTGCAGATAGCTGTCCACTCGGTCTCTCCAATGGACCAATTTTATCCCTTGTTATCCTTTTGCTATTAATATAGTTGTAGAAACCCTTTGGATTTACTTTCACCTTACTTGCCAAAGCAACCTCATATCTTCTTTTAGCTTTTCTAATTTCTTTCTTAAGATTATTTTTACATTCCTTATACTCCTCAAGCACCTCATTTATTTCATGCTGCCTATAATTATTGTAGATCTCCCTCTTTTTCCGAACAAGATGTCCAATTTCCCTTGAAAACCAGGGCTCTTTCCAATTTTTACTGGTTCCTTTCAACCGAACAGGAACATAAAGATTTTGTACTCTTAAAATTTCCCCTTTAAATGTCCTCCATTTCTCTTCTACATCTTTCCCATAAAACAAAATGTCCCAGTTCACTCCTTTTAAATCATCTTGCATCTCTTTAAAGTTAGCCTTTCTCCAATCAAAAATCTCAACACTAGGCCCAGTTCTGTCCTTCTCCATAATTATATTGAAACTAATGGTATTGTGATCACTGGCATATCAAGTGAATCAATGACAAACCCCAAATAGTTAATTTTTTGGGATGGCTCTAGCTTGGATTTTGTTGGATGGACGAGAGAACCTAACCTCTCAAA
Organism: Raja brachyura; assembly: GCA_963514005.1. Next base: position 64,830,347 of record OY740785.1, read on the forward strand.
CAAGTGTTTGATTGCTGAAACCGACTCCTCAGCTGTTCCTGAGTGTTGCTTATAATTAAATTATGATCTAGATAAGCCATCACAATGTGATTCTGGGCACGAAGTAGCGCCAGAACTGGTTTTAATAATTTTGTGAACAACCTAGGAGCTGAGGTTAACCCTTTGGGTAACACCTTAAATTGCCACAGCTGTCCCATCCAACTAAATTTCAAGTATCTACGGTACTGATGATGAATTGGTACTGAATAATATGCATCTTTCAGATCTATCATTGCCATATAACAACCTTTTGATAACAGCTGTTTAGCAATATTGAAGATGTCCATTTTTAAATGCCTGTACTGGACATAGAAATTTAACTGGGTTAGGTCCAGAATGACTCAACACCCACCATCTTTTTTCTGTCTGGGGACAGACACAAATTGTTGAAGATGGTATATCGTCCTCTCAATTACCCTTTTTTGGAACAAAACACCAATTTCTTTATTTACCTGCAGAGTTTCTGGTCCAGAAAAACCCAATACCTGACTAGGCATATTTTGTGCAGGTGGATGTATTCCTGACATAAACTCTATTCGAGACCCTGAGACAGTGTTCAGTATAAACAGATCAGATGTTATGCTGCACCATTCATCATAAAATAACTGTAACCTGCCCCCAACCGGAGGTTGTTCCCCAGAGGATTTATCCTGGACTGAATGGGCTACCCGTACCTCCATAGTCGACCTTGAGCTTCTCTTTCTCCTTGCCATGCTGGTGTTGTAATTGGGGTACACAGGTGGATAAGGATGGCGTCCAACTGGTACCACTCTGCTTGGGCCTGCCCAGTATCTGACGCCCGTCTTGTTGAGAAAGACCTGCGAGGTGGCATCCTGGCCGAAGGTATGTAAATTTTCATGAGGCCAATAGTTTTGGCCTGTTCCTCCAGGTCTTTGACCTGTTTGAGCAGGTCTTCGCCAAATAGAAAATTTGGCGCTTGAATATTTGAGGACGTACACAGAGCTGCAAAGCGTGGGTTCAACATTGGTTTGATAGCAATTTACTGGATGCAGTTGATCCTGAAGTATGAATTGCACAGCAGGGCCACCATATCCTGCTGTTTCCCGGACATCGGTGCCCCTTGGACCATTTTCCCGAAAGCCGTGATCCCTACCCCCACTAATTTGAGGACTCGCTGGAAACGAAGCTCTTGTCCATGCATCGTTGCGCTCCTTTGTGCCCAGATAGCAGAGTTCACGGTGGGCACCTTGAGCGTCGCACAGTTAACGTGTGCCTGGTAACGCGTGGTCGGCTGTTCCATAATGGAATACTGTAGCTGGTGAGAGGCCATGTAGTTAATGTTAGAAGCCAGATTTTCCTCCATGGCTTCACCAGTACCCTGCGGAATGGCAAAATTTCTTGCCACATCCGGGACACCTGGAGCATGGCTCATGTGCCTTGGTGTGTGCCCAAGAGCAGTGACACCAACTTCAGGGTCAGACTCCTCCTGCCCTGGCTCTCCCGAGTCTTGCTCTAGGGAGGTCTCTACCAGCCCTAAACAAGGTGCTGGCGAGGGTGATTCCCATTGATACTCATAGGCAGTGAAGGCCTCCTCACCATATGGGCCTCTGCATGAGGCTGTTTGGGGAATCCTAGGGGCATGCCAACCCGATTGGAATACTTCAAGGCTCATCATAGTCTGAAGCATCCTTTCCCCAGACGTCCCCAGTTGGAATGACTTCTTGTTGGAAGGAGGGGAGTCTTCTTCATCAGACTCGTCAGATAAAACAGGCCAGACAGATTTCCGTTTGGCCTTTTTCCCTGCTGGAGTGGCCTCAGCGCCCTGAGGGACTGGAGTTAATGGAGGCAGTTGAGCTGCCAGCAGTTCTGCAGTCGGCGTCGGAGCCAGCGTTACCGCAGCCGGTATCTCCCTACCTGATCTGCGAGCACTAACCGCGGTCCAGCGAGTTAGACTCCTGCTATGGACGGCAGACTTTTTTGCAACTTTCTCCATTTTCTAACGACTCCCGCTGGCTCCTGAGCCAGTCTCACAGAGTTTAAGTACCTGCAGAAAATGTTGAAATCACTTACCTGCCGGTTTACTACTTACCGCTGGTGGAGCTGGGCTCTCCAGCCCGTCGGTGCGACATGCGTCGGACGTAATAACGCGCATGCGCCTAGCGGGGCTTCTTCACGTAGTCACTCACATGACTCCGAAGTAAAGTAGATTTATTAATATCAAGTGAGTGAGAGAAGTGCACAACTACACAAGGAAACTGGAGAAAGGAAGAAGTTACAAAAGCGATTAGTCAATAGATAAAGCAAAGTAGGCATGAACAAGAAGTAGAAATTGGTAATAACAAATGCACAAAGGATAACACAAAACAGAAAGACAACTGCCAGCTAAGAGAAACACTACTGCATCTTCTGACTTGCCATATTCAAAAACAAAATATTGCAGATGCTGGAAATACGAAATTATAAGGACATTTAGCAAGTTAGCCAACATCTGCAGAGGGAAGGAAACAGCTAAAGTTTCAGGATGAGAATCTTTGATCAGAAGCAGTAACTGTTTCTCTCTCCACAGATGTTGCCAGACCTGCTGTGTATCTCCAGCATTTTCATTATTAATTCTGATTTATTGTGTTTTGATATACAAGGTCAACTAACAAAGATATATCTTAATTTTGGACTGTACTTGATAACCAGCAGTTAGCCTGATTCCAGGAAGGGAGAATTCTACCAAACCAGCCATCAAGTAAGTGGCAGTCTGATTGGATTGTTGAAAACTCAATTAGGGCAGCTCAATTTATAAAAGCATATGAGATAAAGTTTCCACAATGGAAAATACCCATTGTGGCTGTTGACATAATACCTCTGCATTCACTGACCTGCAAATTAAGCAACAAATTAAATTAAAAATCCTTAAATAAAGCAAAGTGCTGAAAATAGGATTCTTATCTTTTATTTTCTTATCACTCTTGCCTTGCTTGTTTATTGATATACGTACTGGTTTATTTTTAACACATGTGTCAAGATACAGTGAAAAAAATTGTTTGCATGGTATCAAGTCAAATCACACTATATACTAAAGTTGTAAAATGGAATGAGAGTGAAATTTGGCTACGCAGTCAGGAATTTATAGGCAGTGCAGTAAGGGGTTGAGAATCCTTGCAGGTCATGTTGAGAGTTATTGTGAAGGATACTTTGTTGCCTATCCTCCCTGATTGTGGTCTATGGGTCAGAGGTCAAGGATCCAATTGTGGGGTTTTCTAATAACATCAGATATAGATTTACCTGCAAATAGATGCCACAGCTCTAACTTGGCCAGGTCCTATTTTATATTAATATTGACCTTCTTCCAATTCAGGGCCTTAATTTCTAGGCCACTCACCCCTTTATAATAACTACATGGAAACTTGCACTGAGTTACATCTCATCATTACCCTGAAGCAAAGGTGGAAATCACTTTCAAAACATGGGGGGGAACACAATTACCTGGCGGCCCGATGACAAGTGTGCATGACAACTAACAATTTTATTTCCTCCCACTCCCCCCTCCCCTTGACAACAAGAAGCACATTTTATTTATTGTTTAAACACAGTAATACCGTTTGGTTGCCTGCGTAATGCACACAACAAACTCCCACACACAAAACACCAGATAATCTGTATTTTTTCAGTTTATTTGCAGTTCATTTTGTTTTTTTTTTAACTTTGCACAGTTAAGTGCCATTTTAGCAGTGGTGTCGAGTAAGTCGTACATTTTATTCCCCCCGCAGACGATATATTACTCCCAAATCACAAATCACTTTCCCCCTTCTCCGACACAAAGGCAGCAATAACATATTTGCCACATATTTAATCTTTTTCCCGAATAAGCATAAAAGAGGCAGAAATTATATTTAACCTCCCCCTACTTCTGCAATATTCAGCAAGCCAACCTGGACAATTAGTTTGGTGTGACAGTTGTGTAGGAAGGAACTACAGATGCTGGTTTAATCTGAGACTTCTTCAGACCTGAAGACTGAGTCTGAAAGGTCTCGTCCCGAAACATCACCAATTCCTTCTCTCCAGAGATGCTGCCTGTCCCACTGAGTCACTCCAGCATTTTATATCTTTCTTTGGTGTGACAGTTGTCTCATTTCATCGGCTTCATACATTGCGCGCATGGAAGAGATGCTAGACGTTTACATGTTTACATGGCGTTTCCATCTATCCCACACCGGCCAACATTTCCAGCTACACTAGACCCACCTGCCAACATTTTGGGATGTCATATGAAATTTTAAAAAGTATGTTTAGTTTTATTAGTTTATCAAAAGTTTATTTATATATGTCTTTGTTGGTTGGTGAAAAGTTTATGTGTGTTGTTTTTTCTCTTTCTCTTTCTCTTTCTCTCTTTCCTCCAAGGTTAGTTCTTCTGTTTGCCTTTATTTGCTTCAGTTTTATTTAGTGTTATTTATCACATTGTAGCTTTTGAAAGATTTAAGTGGGTATCGGACGGTCATTAAGGGCTCCAGACCATGAGCACGGGCTTTCTGGCGTGCAGGTATAATGACTCATTCATCCACGTTATTTAGTAATTTATAAACTACTTAATTTTTAAAAATCCATATAACATCCCTAAATGATGGGTAAACATCACTGTGTGAAAGATACATCTTCTAGATGCGCTGGGACGCATCCTCAGTGATGTGACCTGGGGTCATGAAGTGTTTCGGGTCTCACAACATCAGACACCCTTGCCCAGGCGACCCAGCCGGGGTTGATCAAGCCCCGACTTGCGTCCCAGCAGCAACCGCCCATGGATCAGCCCTCTTAATCCAAAGCCACCTAGTGGCTTTCTCTGCGGCTTCACTTGCGGATTGAATGGCCCTCTTCTTTGCCAGCCCCGTAAAGCCCAACTGGTTGAGGACTTTGCCGAGTGAGCGTCCTGCAAAGCCTCTACAGCCCACCTCTATGGGCTCATATAAGGTCTTCCAGCCTCTGTCCTGGCACATCTCCACCAGTTCCTGGTACTTTGCGCGCTTCCTCTCATTAGCCTCTTCAATACGCTCTTCCCAGGGCACTGTCAGTTCCAGAATGAGCTTCTTATGCTCATAGGCCTCCTCAACAGAGTTCTCCCATGGAACTGTGAGCTCTATGATGTAAGCAGTCTTCTGTGAAGGGGACCAGAACACCAAGTCTGGCCTGAGGTTGGTTAGAGCAATTTCAGGTGGAAAGATTAGTTGTCGGCCGATGTCTGCCAACATCCTCCAGTCACGGGCCCTGCATAGGTTTCCTTCTTCTGATCTGGTGGAAGGATGTTTAGGCATTTTCTGTCCTTCTCGGACAAAGGTTGTTGCCCTTAAAGGGTGGTTGCTTGCTCTCGGAGGCAAGGAGTTGGTCGCACACCGCCTGTTTTCAAGGGCTGTTGCCAGGCTTTTTAATACCTGATTATGCCGCCACGTGTATCTTCCTTGCGTGAGGCTGGTCTTGCAGCCTACCATGATGTGTTTGAGGGTCGCTGGAGTTGGGCAGAGGGCACAGGTTGGATCCTCGCCGTACCACTGATGGAGGTTCTTTGGTGATGGAAGCAAGTCATATGTCGCTCTGATGATGAAGCTGATCGTGCTTGATTCCATTTCCCATAGTTCTTTCCAGCTGATCTTCCTCTTTCTACCAATTATCTGCCCTCTACTTCAGTGTGAAGAAGGGTCTTGTAATGAGTTGAGTCGTACGCACGTCAAGATACAACACATATTTATTAACGTCCACTTACAGCATTGGTCTGCAGGACGTTACATAAACTAGCAGCTACTCGACTGAATTACGTAAGCAAGCTCTTGGTAATATAAATCGCATATTAGGCGGAGCTACTACTAACAAGCACTACAATTGGTTAATAGGAAATAACCAATCTACATCTTTCCTTGTAGAAACAAAATAAAGCATAGATATGTGGATACATGGTGGCTAAACAATACAGTAGCCGAAACGCTAATAACGCATATGGGGAAGTATAGATGGTTACACAAAATCGCCGTATCTAATGGGTGGCCTGCTGACCCATCCGGCGCATGTGCGGTACGAATCCGCATCTCCTCCTTTAACCGGCGAAGTGACTGGGGAGGGGACCGCGGATGTGACTGGGGATGGCACCGGAGACCCACTGGGTGGAGGTGGTGAAATAGGTGAGGTAGGCGCTGAACACCGTGGGGAGGCCGCGGGGGACACAGTCTCTGGCAGTGGAGCAGTCGGCCCGGTAGTGGGAGGGTGTACAAAACGCGAGACCTCTGGATACAGAGTTGCCGGACGTGGTTCCTTCACTGGAAGGAGATGTTGACGGTTGTGTCTGTAAATGGCCCCATCCGTGCTTACCAGGTAGGAGCGTGGTTCTTTGGCAGGGCTGTGGATGTGACCCAAACAGCCATAGCCCTTGTTGGTCTGGAGGCGAACAACCTACCCACTGGAGTGAGGTTTAAGTGGCTTACTGGACTTGTCAAAAAAAACAGACCTGTGGCTGCAAAAGCTGCTGGGGCACAAGGTGGGCAGCTTGGGTTTGACGAGACATCAGTCTAATGGAGGGCTCGGGAACCCAGTATGGAATCCCTGGCAATGTTCCTTAAATTGAGCAGGTCCAGGTAGACGTCAGATTTAGCAAGGTAGGAACCCTCCATTAGTTGTTTTGCGCTTTGGACGGCCCGTTCGGTGAGTTCGTTGGACTGCGGAAACTCAGGGCTGCTGGCGATATAGAAACATAGAAACATAGAAATTAGGTGCAGGAGTAGGTCATTCGGCCCATCGAGCTTGCACCGCCATTCAATATGATCATGGCTGATCATCCAACTCAGTATCCCGTACCTGCCTTCTCTCCATACCCTCTGATCCCTTTAGCCACAAGGGCCACATCTAACTCCCTCTTAAATATAGCCAATGAACTGGCCTCAACTACCCTCTGTGGCAGAGAGTTCCAGAGACTCACCACTCTCTGTGCGAAAAAAGTCTTTCTCATCTCGGTCTTAAAGGATTTCCCCCTTGTCCTGGACTTCCCCAACATCGGGAACAATCTTCTTGCATCTAGCCTGTCCAACCCCTTAAGAATTTTGTAAGTTTCTATAAGATCCCCTCTCAATCTCCTAAATTCTGGAGAGTATAAACTGAGTCTATCCAGTCTTTCTTCATAAGACAGTCCTGACATCCTAGGAATCAGTCTGGTGAACCTTCTCTGCACTCCCTCTATGGCAATAATGTCCTTCCTCAGATTTGGAGACCAAAACTGTACGCAATACTCCAGGTGTGGTCTCACCAAGACCCTGTACAACTGAAGTAGAACCTCCCTGCTCCTACACTCAAATCCTTTTGCTATGAAAGCTAAAATACCATTCGCTTTCTTCACTGCCTGCTGTGCCTGCATGCCTACTTTCAATGACTGGTGTACCATGACACCCAGGTCTCGCTGCATCTCCCCTTTTCCTAATTGGCCACCATTTAGATAATAGTCTGCTTTCCTGTTTTTGCCACCAAAGTGGATAACCTCACATTTATCCACATTATACTGCATCTACCAAACATTTGCCCACTCACCCAGCCTATCCATGTCATCTTGCAGTCTCCTAGCATCCTCCTGACAGCTAACACTGCCCCCCAGCTTACTGTCATCCGCAAACTTGGAGATATTGCCTTCAATTCCCTCATCCAGATCATTAATATATATTGTAAATAGTTGGGGTCCCAGCACTGAGCCTTGTGGTACCCCACTAGTCACTGCCTGCCATTGTGAAACAAACCCGTTTACTTCTACTCTTTGCTTCCTGTTTGCCAGCCAGTTCTCTATCCACATCAATACTGAACCCCCAATGCCGTATGCTTTAAGTTTGTATACTAATCTCTTATGTGGGACCTTGTCGAAAGCCTTCTGAAAGTCCAGATACACCACATCCACTGGTTCTCCCATATCCACGCTACCAGTTACATCCTCGAAAAAGTCCACAATTTTTACATTTCTGCCTTCAGGCTTAAGGATTCTGGGAGTTAAGGATTCTGGGAGTTAATGATTCAGTATTTATTAGTATTTATTAGTTTATAGGATAAGTATTTGTGTTTTTTAATATTTAATACAGAGTAAATTGGGAGTAAGATATGTCGAAAATCCCATTGTTGAGCAAAGTTTTTGAAAAGCTGGCTAGTGAACTGACTGCCGTTGTCGGATAGAAGGCGTGCAGGGGAACCATGCACGGAGAACTGGCGTTGCAACTTCTGCATAACTGCTGCAGATGTGATGGTTTCGAGTAGATCAATGTCAAACCAGCCCGAATATGAGTCAACAAGAACCAGATAGTGTTTCCCATGCCATTCGAATATGTCAGTGGCTACCGTGGACCACGGTATTGAAGGAACAGGGTGCGGCAGTAAGGGCTGCTTCTGCTGGTGTGATGTCAGGCTTTTGCAGATGGTGCAGACTTCAGTTTTGTCACGTATGTACTTGGTCATACCAGGCCAGTAAAACATGCTCTGCACCCGTTGTAAGGTTGCCTTCACACCCGGGTGGCCCCTGTGGACAACATCAAAATACTTGTCTTGGAGGACGGCTGGGACAACTGCTTTGTGGCCCTTGACTATAATCCCGTCCTGTAACACCAGTTTGTCGCGAACCAGTAAGTATGGGCAGATCGCGAACGGGGTGCTGCGTTGTTTATCCGGCCAGCCACACCGGATGACTGTGGACAGCAATTGTAAAGTCTTGTCAGCAGCCGTGTGCTCTCCCAGGCTGCTTAGGCAATCAGTGGGAACATACGATATCCGCATTACTGAGAACTAGGCCTGTTCACAGAGTTGTTGTTTGCTGGTTTTGCGTGGGGCCCTCGATAGCGTGTCAGCTATGTGCATGTCCTTGCCTTTTTTGTAGACAGTGTTGAAATCGAAATGCTGCAGCTGCATCACCATCCGTTGCAGGCGAGCTGGAGTGGCGTGAATGGGTTTATTCAAGATGGTGACCAGCGGCTGGTGGTCTGTTTCTATAGTCACAGACTTCCCAAATATAAAGTCTTTGAATTTCGTGCAGGCGAAAACCACTGCGTGCAATTCATTTTCAATCTGGGCGTAACGTTGTTCAGTATTGGTCAGTGTGCGAGAGGCATATGAAACAGGCTTGCAGTCGCCATCGGTGGAGATCAGCAGGCAAGCAGCACCAAGTCCGTACTGGGACGCATCACATGTGAGTGTTACTGGTAACTTCAAAACAAAGTAGGCAAGGGTGGGTGCGCTGGCCAGCTGCAACTTGAGGATGTTGAAAGCTCTTTGGTGCTATGGATACCAGGACCATGCAGCGTCTTTGTGTGTCAGTTCCCGCAGGTGGGCAGATATATCACTGAGGTTGGAAATAAATTTCCCCAGGTAGTTGCCAATTCCAAGGAATCTTTGTAAACTCATAACGTCAGTAGGAAATGGCATTTTGTTGCTAGCAACAGTTTTTGATGGGTCTGGTCTGAGACCATCACTTGTGAAAACATGTCTGACATAGGTAACTTCTGGGACCCGAAACTTACACTTCAGGGGATTGAGTTTGAGCTGAATGTCTTTGGCATGGTCCAGCACTCTATTCAGATTGGCGTCATGCTCAGCCGAGTCGCGCCCGTAACCGAGGGTGTCATCAACAATGATGGCTCATGGATACCCCGCGAACAGTTGTTACATGGTTCACTGGAAAACCTCACTGGTAGAGTTGATGCCAAAGGCCATTCTCAGGAATTTGTAATGGCCGAAGGGGGTGTCGAACGTAGTAAGGTTGGATAAGTCTAGGTCCAGCGGAATCTGCCAAAACAAGCTTTTGGCATCCAGAATGGAGAACACGGATGCGTTGCCTATTTGAGCAGAAATCTTTCTGCCGTTCGCATAAGGTAGTGTGGGCGTTTGATTACTGTGTTGAGGTCCCTGGGGTTGACGCAGATACGGATTTCTTCCTTGTTTTTCTTCGGTGCAACCATCATGGTGGAAACCCAGTCAGATGGGTCAGTAACTTCAGCAATGACACCCATGGAGTCCATCCGCTTGAGCTCATTGTGTACTCTGTTGCGCATGGCATGTGGAACACAAAGTGGTGCTCGAACCACAGGAGTGACTTTGGGATCAACAGCGATGTTGTACTTGAGGGGCAGCTTGCCAAGCTTATCGTTAAACAGTTCACTATATTGAGATAGTATTTGCTGAGTGGGGCCCCCAGCTAGAAAGAGTTGATGGGCAGCGCGGCCAAAGTAGACTCGGCCTAGATTGTGGCATGCATTAATACCAAGCAGAGTTTCAGAATCCCGCCTGATGATATAAAACTTCAGGGTATGAGACTGCGAGTCTATGATGCAGTTTAAATCAGTTTCTCCAAGCGGGAGTAGATCATCACCCCCGTAGGCCCGAAGTATGGCCGAGGCCTTTTCAACATGTTCAGCATTACGTATTTTTTTTAAACTCAGATAACAAGATGACATTACATTTCGCTCCCGTGTCAATCTTAGCAATCACAGGCTTGTTATTCACAAACATGGTTACCTCAGGGTCAAGTTGCTCGTTAGAGGAAGGGAGGAGGGAGTGGATGGCTGAACTGTTAACTTCACTTTCAGAGAGCTGAGAGGGGGATGGCTCCTCGAGCTCTTGGCTTTCGTTATCTGCAAGCTCATGTTATAACAGGTGCAAACTCGTCCTTGGGATGGATTGAGTCGCACGGGAATGGCAACATTTTGCAAAGTGGTTGAATTTCTTACAGAAATTGCAAATTTTACCATATGTAATACAGAACTCCTGACCTGGAGCATGAGAATAGTTACAATTAGGACATCGAGCAGCAGACTTTCACTGCTGCCAGGCAGGGGAAGGCTGCAGATGCTTGTTACGACAGGAGGTGTCTGTAAAGTTAACACTATACTGGGAGTGCTGCTCAGAGGTCACAGACTTAGTGTGAGAAGCCGTTATCTCAGCAATCCGACAGGCATGTTCGGCTTGATTTCGAGTCTGATCAGTGTAACGAAGTAATTTGTCTCTCACCTTGTCACTGAGCATATCTCCAACGAGCTTGTCCCGGATCAGTTCATCGCATAAATTTTCAAAATGACACCGCACAGCCATGTGTTTCAAGTCGCTGAGGAAGCACTCTATCGACATACGAGGAAAAAACTTGGTACATTTGATAATAGAGTTCGAGGGGAGGTCACACAACTGTCTAAAGTTTGCAAGCAGGACAACAGGGTCATCAATCGTTTCTGCAGGCACTTGGATCTGACCATTGGCAAATAAAACAGCAGGCGCAAAAGTAAAACGGTCCTCAGGTTGCGATGAACAATGCAAATGGAGTGAATGTAGTCACGCTAGAAAAGGCGCCATCGTTCAGCAATGTCAGTCAAAGATCAGAGGACTAGGATGGTGAGACGAGTTTGCCATGATAGCGATAACAGGAACAAAAAACAAATATAAAAATCAAAACCCGATAAACTTGAACGGAATAGGTAAGAAATCACTTCTTGACACCATGTAATGAGTCGAGTCGTACACACATCAAGGTACAACACATATTTATTAAAGTCCACGTACAGCATTTGTCTGCAGGACGTTACAGTAACTAGCAGCTACTTAGTCTGCATTGCGTAAGCAAGCTCTTGGTAATATAAATCACATATTAGGCGGTGGACTACTAACAAGCACTACAATTGGTTAGTAGGAAATTATCAATCTACAGATCTCAACTCAAAATGTCATTTAGTCTGAAGGGTCCATGTTTAAAATGTCATCAATCCATTTCCCTCCACAGATCCTGCCTTATCCATCAAGTTCGTCCAGCCATTTGCTTTTTGATCAATAGAAAGCAGAAAGTAATACGATTCAAATAATTTCAAATCTTTCCCATACATTGTGTTCTACTTGAAGTATTGGGTTTCATCATTGAGGTGACAGGAGAAGACTGCATTAAAATAGGTTTATTAAGATCGTGAGAGAGAAGTACACAACTACACAAGGAAACTGGAGAAAGGAAGAGGTTACAAAAGTGATTAGTCAAATGATGTACATAAAGCAAAATAGGCATGAACAAGAAGTAGAAATTGGTAATAACAAATGCACAAAGGTAACACAAAACAGAAAGACAACTGCCAGCTAAGAAGAACACTACTGCATCTTCTGATTTGCCATATTCAAAAACAAAATATTGCAGATGCTGGAAATACGAAATTATAAGGATATTTAGCAAGTTAGTCAACATCTGTAGAGAGAAGGAAACAGCTAAAGTTTCAGGATGAAAATCTTTGATCAGAAGCAGTAACTGTTTATCTATCCACACATGTTGCCAGACCTGCTGTGTATCTCCAGTATTTCAACAGGATATACAAGGTCAACTAACAAAGATATATCTTAATTTTGGACTGTACTTGATAACCAGCAGTTAGCCTGATTTCAGGAAGGGAGAATTCTACCAAACCAGCCATCAAGTAAGTGGCAGTCTGATTGGATTGTTGAAAACTCCATTAGGGCAACTCAATTTATAAAAGGCATATGAGAAAAAGTTTCCATGATGGAAAATACCCATTGTGGCTGTTGACACAATACCTCTGCATTCACTGACCTGTAAATTAAGCAACAAATCTTAAGCAAACAATTTAAAAATCTTAAAATAAAGCAAAGTGCTGAAAATAAGATTTGTATCCTTTATTTTCATGTCACTCCGGCCTTACTTGTTTATTGATATTGGTACTGGTTTATTTTTATCACATGTGCCAAGATTCAGTGAGAAAAATTGTTTGCATGATATCAAGTCAAATCACACTATACATGCGTGTACAATCAAGCCATACATAAGTACAGTCTGAAGAAGGGTCTTGACCCGAAACGTCACCCATTCCTTCTCTCCAGAGATGCTGCCTGCCTCGTTGAGTTACTCCAGCATTTTGTACCTACCTTCGATTTAAACCAGCATCTGCAGTTCTTTCCTACACACAAGTACAACAACATGTTCAAGAGAAAAACACTAGAATGCAGAATATAGTGTTATGGAGTTATGGGTATGTACACCACCTCATTTCTTTAAGTCAATATCTATTTTCGTCATTATGCTGATATTGAGCAATAGGTTGTTGCCCTGGCACCGTGTTACTAAGCTCTCTATCTCCTTCCTGTACTGCTTCTTGTCACTATTTGAGATCTGGCCCACTATGGTGGTGTCATCTGCAAAGTTGTACAATGGAGTGAGAGTGGAATTTGGCGACAAAGTCATGTATTTATAGGCAAGGTAAGGGGCTGAGAATCCTTGCAGGGCATGTTGAGAGTTATTGTGAAGGATGCTTTGTTCCCTATCCTCCCTGATTGTGGCCTATTGGTCAAGGATCCAATTGCAGGGGTTGCTAATAACTTATCAGATATAGATTTACTTGCAAATAGATGCCACAGCACTAACTTTGCCAGGTCCCATTTTATATTAATACTAGACCCAGTGCAAGCAAGATTCCACCACTCACCCATTCCTCCAGCGCAACCCGTTCCCCCAATGCAATATTGCACCACTCATGCATAGACCCCAACTGTGCAGGCATGGCTCATTTCTCCTCATCACCCAGCACACCCTCCTCCTCTTCACTCTTCCTCTTTAGTCCCTAGAGAGGGAGGCGTGGTACAGAGGGGGGTGGGGGGGGGGAGAGGGGAGGGGGTAGTGAAGGAGAGGGAGGGGGGTAGAGAGGGTAGGGAGGGGAGTAATGATGGAAGGTAGAGAGAGGGGGAAGAGGGTAGAGAGAGAGAGAGGGATGGGGTAGAGGGAGAGGGGAGTAACAATGGAGGGTAGAGGGAGGGGGTAGAGAGAGAGAGGGATGGGGTAGAGGGAGAGGGGTAGAGTGGGGGGGAGGGAGGGAAGAGAGGATGAGAGGGAGGGAGGGGGATAGAGAGGGTGGGAGTGAGGGTAGATAGGGAGGTGGTAGAGAGGGGGAGGGAGGGTAGAGTCGGAGGAGACGAGAGAAGGAGTGTAGACTACCCTCTCTACCCCCTCCTCTCCCTCAATCCCCCCACCCTCCCTTCTCACCCCCCCCAGGATCTTTCCCCTCTCCACCCCACCTCCCACCCAGTGATGGAAATTGGTTTTAGGAACTAGGGGTACTCTAAGGTCCGTGAGGCTGAGGTTGGGAAGGAAGGGGGGGGGGGATTTTTTTATGTGCGGTCATACCCATGTAAGAGTACAAGAATGCATAACTGGCATGATTGGCTGCCGAGTGACCAGCGCATGATGTGATTGGACACAATGCCTTTGGAGACAGCGGCTGATTGGACGGGAGGAGACCGATTTGTTGATTGGACGGGAGGAGACCGATTTGTTGATTGGACGGGAATTTTAAGGGAAGTGGGTCGGTGATTGGACACATCCCTAATAGACAGTGGTTGATTGGCTGCCAAATAATCAGGCACAAAAAATTGACAAATAAGAAAAGAATATAATTTGAATTCCGATTTAAATCGGAAGAATATCATGCCTGATCTGCAGCAAAGATACAAGTATCCGCTCTAGTATCTTTGATCTGCAGTTCCTTCCTATTGAAGAAGAACCCTGGCCCAAAGCAACTCCTAATCCATTCCCTCCACAGATGCCACCTGAGTTCCTCCAGCACTCTGTTTTTTATTTAACTCTTGAAATTGGACATTGAAGTTAGACATTGAAGCTGGAGTTACTCAGCGGGACAGGCAGCAACTCTGGAGAGAAGACTCTTCTTCAGACTGAACTGAACTCTCATCTGTGAGAGTACTTGTGATTGTCTGCAGAACGGTCTCGACCCGAAACGCCACCCACTCCCCAGAGCCGCCGCCCATCCCGCCCATTCCCACAAAAAAACAAAAAACACAGAGTGCTGGAGGACTTCAGTGGTCCCGGCGGCACCCGCAGAGGGAACGGACCAGGAGCCGCCACGGGCCAATGTCCCCCCCTCCCCAACAGGAAGGAACCGCAGATGCAGCCAAAACGCCAAATGATTCCGGGAATGCCGAGGCGAGAGGGTGAGTGAGAGGGAGTGAGAGAGTGAGAGAGATACAAAGGACAGATTTGGATCCCAACTACGCCTGGCTGAGACCTCGCCAGAAGTTTCAAACCTGCGGCCCCCTCCAGTTCGAGCCATGTGGACCAAGATACCAAGTTGTAAACAACCACGTTCGCTACTTTGACTCGGAGTTCGTGTTCCGCCACAGTCCCGCCAGCAGTTTACAGCCGTTTGATATCCGCTTCAGGAAGGAGCTGGTGGTCTACGAGTTGAGCGTTCAGGAGGTGAACTCCGTTTACGGCGGAGAGACGCCAGGTCT
The DNA here is from genome assembly GCA_963514005.1 of Raja brachyura. Next base: position 64,845,614 of record OY740785.1, read on the forward strand.
GATGAGGGACACGTATTTAGACAGTCATTGTGGAATTGGGAAAAGTTCCAATGAACTGGTGAAAGATGTGGACTGCCCTTACAGCGCCACTTTCCTCAACACTCTCCATCTCATGGAGACTGGAAATCAAAGATCCTATAGCGGAGCAAGATAGTCCACTCGACGAAAAGCCCTAGTAGAGTCATGGGTAATCTTCAGCACCATTTCCGTAACCTGCTTCAGTCTCTGTCTAGTATCTTTGCTTTGGTCATGGCTTCTTCATGCACAAATCATCTTTTTTTTCTCAGCTGCAGGTTATCATTTTGATATTCCTGCCTAGTCCTCCTTAATAACTTTGAACATATCATACTTTGAATATTGCCATTTGGAAGGAGCTCCAGAAAATCCTGCACCCACTCAAGCCATTTGCTCCCCCCCCCCCCCCCCCCCCAAACACGGACACGGAGCGATCGCCGGCCCCCCCTTTTTTTGTGAAACATTTATTTCCTTCAGGTGTTTTTTTTATTTCTCCCTTACCATTTCCGTACTTTTTCGATAGCCGCCATGACCCGTTTGATGTCAGCCTTCACCATGCTCCTGGTCTCGGCCCGCACCGATCTGCCGGACATTCTGTGAGTGTGAGTGTGTGTGTTTCTTTGGCGGAGTCTGAGTGGAGAAGCTCTGGTAAAACATATCACATCGTTTTCTCAGTGTTTTTTGCTGGCTGCAGCAACCTGACCAGCAATCCTGTCCAAGTCCCTCTATCTCTGTGGAGTCAGCTTCCGCCCCCCGTTGGGGTCTTTCCCCACCATCTTGAGCCCCTCGAGAGACTGCATGACCTTGCAGGCCATGGACTTGGAGCCGCGGCTGAAGTGACAGGGCTTCACCCCGTTACGCTGACGCCCGCTGTAAATCTTGGTCATAGCCCCAATGCCCACTCCTCCTCGCAGGTACAGGTGCGCACGGTGGAGGAAGCGTAGGTATAACCAGTTCTCATCATAAGGGGCGAGCTCCTTGTGTTTGCCCAGTTTGACCGTGTCCACCCAGTCTGGTACCTTCAGTTTCCCTGACTTCTTGAGGAAGGCTCTAAGCCCGCATACAAATTCCTGCTGATTTACGTCTTTCACGGTGATACCCGGTATCCCGTTTCTCTCGCGGCTCTGCGCTGGGAAAGAAACGCCGGCACCAAGAGTGAGCGAACGCGCAGACAGACGGACGAAAGCAACGATCATAGAGCGGAATAGATGACATTTCGGGTCGAGACCTTTCTTCAGACTGGCAGTCAAGGGAAAGGGAAACGGGAGATATAGGCCTATCTTCCATTCATTTGACGGTATATTAATTCATATACCGTCTATATCTCTTGTTCCTCTTTCCCCTGACTCAGTCTGAAGAAGGGTCTCAACCCAAAATGCCATCTATTCCGCACTATGATCGTTGCTTTGGTCCATCTGTCCGCTCGTTCTCTCGCTCTTGGATTAAGTAGCACAGGATAAAGCTGCGAATTCACGCACAGGATGGAAACTGGAAACTGAAAAGTACGGGAACGCCGTCCCCCTGCGTACCCCCTCCCCCCCATTTCCATCACTGCTCCCACTCCATCCCCCTCCTCCTCATTTTCCTCATCCTCCTCTCCTCACTCCCATTCCCTGCCCCAGCACCTACCCAGGTCGTAGAGCAGCGGCAGGGCCTGGAACGCAGCCTGGTTTTCATATCCGGCCCAGCCCTGGCTGTAGACTTCAGCCGTCAGCTTGGCCCCTGCCTGGGCTTCAGTCCAGTCCACAACTTCATTTCCGTGCTCGTCCCTGACCATGGACCCAGGCTCATCCTTGGTTCCAACGGCGGCTTTTTTATCGGCCCCGGCCACGGCCCCATCCCAAGCCCCAGGCTCGGCCCTCACTCCAGCTCCATCACCAGGCTTGGCTCCAGCCCAGGTCCAGTCCCCGGGCTCGGCCCGCAGCACCACCCACCCCACCAGGTACCGGGCGGCCGTCGAGCTTCGGGCACCGGCTGCCGCCGCCACCCCTCGTTCACCTCCCTCCCACAGTGCCCCTCCCTCCCGCAGTGTCCTGTCCTGCCTTGCGAGTGCATTATGACGTAATTACAATTTTTTTTCCCGAAATGGGCGAGTTTTTCGTGTTGTTTTTAAAATTTCAAGGAATAATAACTAAGAAAATGTAGTTGGGGATGCGATGGGAAGATGTTTATCGCCACCACGGAAAAATGTGAGTACGATATGTGAAAATGGGAAGGCTGTAGCCTAGTGTTTGGAAGAAGATAGGAAAACCAGATTGACACAGAGACACATTGTGGGCAGATCGTGGGCACAAACGCAAACAATAGGAAGACATTTAGTATTATACTAGACTAAGTGGGACCCGTTGGGCCCCATGTTCACACGGGAGGGCTGGACCCCCGAATATTCCACCTCTCCACCAATTCCAATATTGGTGACCAGTGGGGGGGCTTTATGGAGCGCTGGTATGGGTTCTTGGGGTGGCAGCTCAGTCCCTCAAGCCTGATGGGCTGGCAGTTGACTCATGGCTATTCCTTGAAATTCCATTTCAAGCAGGGTGCAAGGCCACCAAATTCAAATCCATTTTCCTACCATTTCAAGCCGGGTGCAAGGGCACTAAATTCAAGTGCAGTTTCTACCACTTCAAGCAGGGTGCAAGGCCATCAAATTCAAGTGCAGTTTCCTACCACTTCAAGCAGGGTGCGAGGCCACCGAATTCAAGTGCAATTTCCAACTACTTCAAGCAGGGTGCAAGGCCACCGAATTCAAGTGCAGTTTTATACAACTTCATGCTGGATCCAAGGCCACCAAATTCAAGTGCAGTTTCATACCACTTTCAGCAGGGTGCAAGGCCGCCAAATTCAAGTGCAGTTACATTCCACTTCAAGCAGGGTGCAAGGCCACCAAATTCAAGTGCAGTTTCATACTATTTCAAGCAGGGTGCAAGGCCACCAAATTCAAATGCAGCTTTATACCATTTCATGCAGGATGCAAGGCCACCACATTCAAATGCAGTTTCATACCATTTCAAGCAAGGTGAAACCACCATAAAACCACCAAAAAGCGCACAAAATACCAAACTCACAGTTCAGTAGACATTCAGTGTGTTCAGTTGATTCACAGTCGTGACCTCTCCCTCCCCCATCATGCAGAGACTGAGCCACACCCACACTGCTGGGTTTTAAAACCCCTCCCCCTCCCACCAGAAAAGGTGTGGCCTTCATGGCGTGATTGATAGGAGAGAGATTCTCAACATTTTTTAAACACTAATAACACTTTTATTTTTCATTGATGGGAAGAATCCTCTGCACCTGCTGAGCGGAGGGGGACTGAGTAAGATGGTCAAAAATCAGAGCCATAAGTGGTGGTGTTTTATCTAAAATCAATATACAGTGCAAACAGGAAGTTACCCAATGCAGCCAACTCACCATTTGCAGCAAGTAGTGCCTTTTCAACCGATAGCAACCAAGCCACCATTTGCAATAAGTAGTGCCTCACCCCAAAGCAGCCAAACCACCATTTGCAGTATGAGGGGTAGGGGGAGTGGTTGAAGAGGGACAGAGGGGTAGGGGGAAGGGGGTGGGAGGGAGTGGTGGAAGAGGGACAGGGGTAGAGGGAAGGGGCGGGGGGGAGAGAGGGAAGGGACAGGGGGAGAGAAGGAAGAGTGGTGGGGGAGAGGGAAGGGGTGGGAGGAGGAGGGGGTGAGGGGGTAGAGAGGGGTGGGGGAAGGGGAGGGGAGAGGGGAAGAGGGGGAGGTGAGAGCAGAGGGGTGGTGGAGAAGAGGGGAGGAAAGGGAGAGGTGGCGGGGAGAGGAGAGGGGGAGGAAGAGGGGGAGGAAGAGGGGGAGGGGAGAGTTGGAGAGAGAGTGGAGGGGGAGAGAGAGGAGAGGGAGAGAGTGGAAGGGTAGAGAGAGAAAGGGGGGAGAGAGGTGGGGAGGGAGAGAGGTAGGGATGGAGAGGGGAAGAGTGGGGAGTAAGCAGGAGTGGGTAGCAGGGAGTGGTGCAAGAGAGAGGGGAGGGGTTGGGAGGAGATGGGCATGAAGAGGGGTGGGGAGGGGGGAGAAAGGGGGTGGAGGGGAGGGGGGGGGGTGAGGAGAGAGGGAGATGGAGGGGGGAGAGAGAGGGGAAGGGGATGGGGTGGGGATAGGGTGAGAGAGGGTTTGGGGAGGGGGTGAGAGAGGGGGTGAGAGAGGGCTGGGGGAGGGGGGTGAGAGGGGTGGGAAAAGGGGAGAGAGGAGGGGGGAGGAGGGAGGGGGGTGGGAGAGGGGTGGGGGAAGGGGGAGAGAAGTGGAAGAGTGGGGAGGGAGGGGGAGAGGTGTAGGGGGGAGTGGTGGAAGTGGGAGAGAGGGAGGGGGAGGGGAGGAGTGGAAGGGAGGAAGGGAGAAAGGGGTTGGGGAAATGGGTGGGGGGAGAGGGGGGGGAGAGGTGGGGAGGGACTGGGGTGTGGGAAGGGGGGAGATATGTGGAAGAGTGGGGAGGGAGGGGGAGAGGGGTAGGGGGAGTGGTGGAAGTGGGAGAGAGGGAGGGCAGGGGGTTAGGGGGGAGTGGTGGAAGAGGGAGAGGGGTAGGGAAAAAGGGGTGGGGGAGAGATGGATGGGGTGGGAGGAGGAGGGGGAGAGGAGGAGGGAGGGATAGGGAGAGGGGTGAGGAGAGGGAGATGGAGAGGGAGGAGGAGAGAGATGTGGGGAGGAGAGGGGAGGGGGAGAGAGGTGTGGGGGAGGGGGGAGATGGGGTGGGGAGAGAGGGCAAGAGTGTGGAGGGAGGGGGAAGAGTGGGGAGGGGGAGGGGGATGGGGAAGGGGGTGGGGGGAGAGAAGGAAGGGGGTGGGGGAGAGGGAAGGGGGGTGTGGGAGAGAAGGATGGGGGTGGGAGGGGGAGGAGAGGGAGAGGGGTGAGGAGAGGGAGATGGAGAGGGGGAGGAGAGGGGGGTGGGGGAGGAGAGAGGGATGGGGAAGGGTGAGAGAGGTGTGGGGGAGGGGGGAAGGATGGGGAGGAGGGAGATGGGGTAGGGGAGGGAGGGGGAAGAGTGTGGAGGGAGGGGGAGAGGGTTGGGGGGAGAGAGGGGAAAGAGTGGGCAGGTAGAGAGGGAGGGGGAGGGGTAGGGGCAGTTCATCTATTCCCCACTCCCTATCACCCCCAATCCTCTTTCTCTATTCCCACACACGTGATCAAGCGCTTCGACACAGGCTGCTGGGGCCGGGGATGGGGCAAAGGCAGATGTAAATGAGATCCATTCCGATTGGACATTTGTGAGGGATGGCATTGTGACATCGCACAATGGAACGTACTGGGACATCAGGCGGGGGAGGGGGGAGGGTGGTGCTGGTGCAAGGGCAGATGTAAATGAGATCCGTTCCGATTGGCCATCTGTGAGCATTGGGCATTGTGACATCACACGATTTAATGTTTACCAACATTCAGTGGGTGAGAGCAGTTTGATTGTTTTAAGCTTTTGAAAATTTGGGTGGGGGGGGGGGGGAGGATTTTATTAAAAATTGTGCACGTAACAACATCTAAATGTAATGAGGAGCGCCTTTGGTAATGTACAAGCGTAACGTCTGGCTAAATGGAAAAAACGGTGGCGTCTGAGGGTCCGGTTTTGCCAGGCAGGGAATTAAAGGGGGAAAACGTGGCAGCCGGACGGCTGTCGGCAGACACACACAGAGTTTTAATATAATAGAGATAGATATAGATTGGCCTTCCTCCAATTCAGGGCCTTAATTTCTTACCCCTTTACAATAACTGCATGGAAACTTGCACTGAGTTACATCTCATCATTACCCTGGCCACCTTAGGGTTATCATCACTAAAATGCTCACTCAGAAACACTTTTGTTTTATTTTCTAATTGTGTTTTGCCCTAATGTTTGGTATTTTGCATAGTTTTCACTCTAAAGTAAACTTTGTGTAATTTATGTCCATTTCCAATTTGTTCAAGTCCAATTTGCTTTTGTGTGTTTGTCTGAGCTTGTGTAGCTGATGCTGTTCAAGCAAGATTATTTTCATTGTACCTGCACCTCGCCCTAGTTGTGCATATGACAATAAACTCAATTTAATGTTTCTGTCAGGTCTCGCATTTGATCTAGTTTCTAGTTATTGGTTTTTAGTATTAGAGTTTGCATTCTTGTTTTATTTTGGTATCTCACATCTCCTCTTGCTTCAGGTCCCATTTCCTGTCAGGTCGTTTACCCTCATGTGATAGTTGCCCCCCCCCCGATGTGTTTCACCTGTGTCTTGTTATCCTCTGTTAAGTCTGTATTTAAGCCCTTCGTGTTTTAGTTCTCATTGCCAGTTCGTTGTGTATGCTACTTGGTATCACCTCGTTCCAGCTCTAGAAATATTGTGACTTTGTGAACTCGACCATTGCCTGTTTTTCGACCACTGTTTTTGCCTGCTCCAAGATTATACTGTTGCTTCTGTGCTTGCTTACCTGTGTACCGACTTGGACCGATTAAACTCTGAATACGGATCTGCCATGTGTCTGAGCCTGCATTTGTGTCCTGCTCCTCGTTCAGTTCTGACAGTTTCAGATCACCTCTCTCCCTTTTCTGAATCTCTCTGTCCCATCTCACGGGAAAGACTATCTACTGACATTTAGTATAAATTTACTGACAGGCACGGCTGTCTTAACTGCATCTCCTCTCACCCTGACTCTTGTAAGGACACCATCCTTTCCTCTCAGTTTCTCTGTCTCCTCCACATTTATTCTCGAGATGAGGCTTTCTATTCCAGATTCTGAAATGTCCTCCGTTTACAGGAAGCGTGGCTTCCTCTGCTGTGCTTGGATGGAGCACTCTCTTCAATTTCCTCCATCTCCCCGACTTGTGCCTTATCCCTCCTCCTCTGCCCGGACAGAAGTGCAACGGTGTTCCATTGGTCCTTATCTTTCACCCCACCAGCCTTCGCATTCAGCATACCATTTTTCAGCATTTCCACCAGCTGCAATAGGATCCCACCACCAGTCATATCTTTCCCTTGTCAACCCTTCCACCTTGCACAGGAACCACTCTCCCCATGACTTCCTGGTTTCCTCTCTGTCACTTGGTACTTGCTCCTGCTTCCTTAAGAGGTGAAACATTTGTCTCTAAACTTCCTACAACCACCATCAAGGAATCTAAATAGATTGTTGTGGCGTCAGCCTAAACACGGGCCACTTAAGCTCGAACACTCGTCAGGAGATACGAGGGCGGGCACTTGACGTCATGGGCAGAGGGAGTGTCCTGGTACATAAGCTCTCTCACCACGAGACCCAAAAGGAGTTTAACCGGTAGCTGAGCCCGAGGGAACAACCTCGCTCAGCTACAACAACACATTAATATAGTTAGCACACCCACGTAACGTGTGACTACCGAATAAAGAACCGCTTGCACCAACCCGACATCTCTTCTTTATTCGCCACGTATGGTGCCGCTACATTGGTGACCCCCCACTGTCCGAATTTAAATTTGGACTCACCTGAACACGCAGCCTCGGGAGACCTGATGTCTGCAGCCGGCTGCCCAGCCCTGCAGAACTACGCTGCCGCTAACCAGGCCCTGCAGTGTGGTATGCCGCCTCTTCCTCTCCAGCTGCTGCTCACCGGAGCTGAGAAACCGTGGCTGCCGCCGCTCTCCCGCTCCCGGCAACGGGGCAGGCCCCGTTTCCAAACCACACACCGCTCCAGGCCTTGTGTGACGGCCGCCGAGCTCCTCTGCATGACATGCCAGGAGCCGACCACCGGAGCGGAGAGGTTTTAGCAGCCACCGCTGCCCCACCAGCTGCTGCGGGAGCTGCGAGCGTAGCAGCCTCCTGCCCACGGCAACGCCGACACACGCCCAACGGCCCTGGGAGCAGAGTGACTACCTGCCACTCTCCCGCTCCCGACAATGGACTCCGGCTCCGGGCCTTGCACCGCAACTGACCGTGGACACCACGCTAGGCCCGTGGAGCCCTCCGTCCCGACCCACGCCCGGGGTGTCCCAGACCTACATGCAGGAGCCTCCCTTGACCATGCTATTCCTTCCTCCTGTTCTGGGGGGGGGTCCTGTGGCGTCAGCCTAAACACGGGCCACTTAAACTCGAACCCTCGTCAGGAGATACGAGGGCGAGCACTTGACGTCATGGGCAGAGGGAGTGTCCTGGTACATAAGCTCTCTCACCACGAGACCCAAAAGGAGTTTAACCGGTAGCTGAGCCCGAGGGAACAACCTCGCTCAGCTACAACAACACATTAATATAGTTAGCGCACCCACGTAACGTGTGACTACCGAATAAAGGACTGCTTGCACCAACCCGACGTCTCTTCGTTATTCGCCACGTATGGTGCCGCTACATTGTGAAGATTCACAAGCATTTCCTCCAACCTCGTCTATTGCAATCAGTGTTTTTGATGTAACCTCCTTTACATCCACTGGTTATAAACTAGGCAACTTTTTGTCCAACTGTGCATTGTCCACAATTGCCATCCTGAGCTCATAGTTGCATGTTATTTCATCTCCCCTTATCATTCGCACACTGATACCCTTGGCATTCCCCACTCCCAGGGTGAGGCCCAACGTAAACTGGAAGAACAGCTCCTCATGTTCTGCCTGTATAGTTTACAGCTAGTAGAAAACAGCAGATGGTATGAACATCCAAATTTGCAATTTCAGGTAATCCGCACTCACTTTTCTATTTACATCTTATCAACTTAGTTTCTCATAACTCACCGTGCAGGTTCCATATGCCTTTCACCCATGCACAATACCTACTGGGTCTCCTATATTCCATCCCACCACAACGCCCCAATGGGTTTAATGCATTCATCATCCTTCGAGTTTGAGTTTCGAGTTTGATCGCGCTCATGGCATGGAGTCGGATGCTGGTAGGACAGGCCCTTAACTCTCCACAATCCTCTTCCTTCACCTGCTCCTTCTGCATGCTTACCTTTTGCTACCTACCGACCAATTCTCACTGTGCCCCATTACTACCGCTCTCCCTCCACCTCCTCCACCCAGCTACATTTGTCCCACATCTGTCTCATCACCCTGTTCTATCAATTGCCTGCCAGCCCTTGCCTCACCCCCCAATCTCACCTCTTTATTTGGCTAGACAAAATTGCTGGAGAAACTCAGCCGGTGAGGCAGCATCTATGGAACAAAGGAAAAGGTGACGTTTTGGTGCAAGACCCTTCTTCAGACTGATGTAGGGGTGGGAACGGCGGGAAGAAGAAAGGGAGAGGCGGAGACAGTGGGCTGTGGGAGAGCTGGGAAGGGGAGGAAGGAGGGAGAAAGCAAGGACTACCTGAAATTGGAGAAGCCAATATTCATACCGCTGGGGTGAAAACTACCCAAGCAAAATATGAGGTGCTGCTCCTCCAATTTGCGGTGGGACTCACTCTGGCCATGAAGGAGGCCCAGGACAGAAAGGTCGGATATGGAATGCGAGGGGGAGTTGAAGTGCTGAGCCACCGGGAGATCGGGTTTGTTAATGCGAACTGTGCGGAGGTGTTGGGCGAAGCGATCGCCAAGCCTGCGCTTGGTCTCACCGATGTAGAGCAGTTGACACCTAGAGCAGCGGATGCAATAGATGAGGTTGGAGGAGGTGCAGGTGAACCTCTGCCTCACCTGGAAAGACTGCTTGGGTCCTTGAATGGAGTCGAGTGGGGAGGTAAAGTGACAAGTGTAGCATTTCCTGCGGTTGCAAGGGAAAGTACCGGGGGGGGGGGGGGGGGGGTGGTTTGGGAGGGAAGGGAGTCTGACGATCAGGGCATTGCGGAGGGAGTGGTCTCTGCGGAAAGCCGAAAGGGGAGGAGATGGGAAGACATGGCCGGTGGTGGGACCCCGTTGGAGGTGGCGAAAATGTCGGAGGATTATTGGTTGTATGTGGCGGCTGGTAGGGTGGAAGGTGAGGACAAGGGGGACTCTGGCCTTGTTTTATGAGTGGGGGGATGGGGAGAGAACGGAGCTACGGGATATAGAGGAGACCCTGGTGAGAGCCCCATCTATAGTCAAAGTGGGGAACCCCCGTTCCCTAAATAATCAGGACATCTCCGATGCCCTGGTTTGGAACACCTCATCCTGGGTGCAGATGTGGCGCAGACGGAGGAATTGGGAGTAGGGGATGGAGGTACAGGGACAAGATGGAGTCACAGATGGAGCAACAGAACACCAGATGTCTGTGGCAGGGGCTACGGACTGTAACCAACTACCGGAGAAGCCCCCCCTCAACTGGAAGTGCCGGCACCTCCCTAGCTGATGACCTGAACTCCTTCTACGCTCGTTTCGAGATGGGCAACATCACCCCAGGTTTGCCGGCTAACGACAACACCGCCAGCGTGCTGGCTAATGAAGCTGGAGGAAGGTCCATCGCTGGGGATGTGCACACATCCTCGTTGTCCGAGCACGACGTGAGGAGGACTCTGACATGGGTGAACACGAGGAAAGCTGTAGGCCCAGATGGCATCTCGGAGCGAGTATTTAAGTCTTGTGCTACGCAGCTAGCTCCGGTGCTCACTACAATATTCAACCTCTCCCTGGCCAAGTCCGTGGTCCATGCCTGCTTCAAAAGATCCATCATTGTACCTGTACCAAAAATGCTTCCCCAGCTTGTCTGAATGACTACCGTCTGGTGGCCCTCACCTCGGTAGTCATGAAATGCTTTGAGAGGCTGGCCAAGAAACATATCTGCACCTTCCTCCCTCGCAACATGGATCCGCTACAATTCGCATACCGTCCGAACAGATCCACGGACGATGCGGTCTCCCAGGTTCTGCACACCGCTCTCTCTCTCACCTTGACAGCCAGAAGGGGGTCTATGTGAGGATGCTGTTCATAGACTTCAGTTCAGCCTTCAACATGATTGTCCCCACCAGACTTGCTGAGAAGCTGCTGGAAATCGGGCTCAACACCCCCCTGTGTGCCTGGGTCCTGGACTTTCTCACCACCAGGCCCCAGGTAGTCAAACTGGGAGGAAATACATCACCCTGAGCACAGGATCCCCCCCAGGGTTGCGTCCTCAGCCCCCTACTGTACTCCCTGTAAACACATGACTGTCTGGCTAGATTCAACTCCAACTCTATAATCAAGTTTGCTGATGACACTGTGGTGGTGGGCCTGATCTCCGATAACGATGAGAAGGCCTACCGGGAGGAGGTAGCTGATCTGGCACTCTGGTGTCAGGACACCAGCCTCCTCTTGAATGTCAAAAAAACTAAGGAGCTGATCGTGGACTTTAGGAGGGCACAACATCCGAGGACTTGCACACCATTGAAGATAAATGGGGATACTGTGGATCGGATGAGCTGCTTTAAATGGGAGTCCACATCTCATAGGATCTGTCATGGACATCACATGCTGCCGCACTGGTGAGTAAGGCAAGGCAGCGCCTTTACCATCTCAGGCAATTGAGGAAATTCAGAGTGTCTCTGAGGATCCTCCAGTGCTTCTACTCAGCGGCTGTGGAAAGCATCTTGTCCGGAAACATCACAATTTGGTTTGGGAACTGCTCTGCCCAGGACAACAAGGCTCTGCAGAGAGTAGTGCATTCAGCCAAACACACTATAGGAACTATACATCAGAAAGTGCAAATCCAGAGCCAACAAGGTCATGGGGGACCCCTTCCACCCCAGCAACAGAATGTTCCAGCTGCGACGGTCAGGCAAACGCCTCCATTGCCATTTTGTGAAAATGGAGAGGATGAGAAGGATTTTCTTCCCAGAGGCCATATGGACTGTAAACTCCTATCTCACCAGAGACTAACTTACTGTACCAATTTACTGTTGTGTGGTGTCTTTTTAAAATTGCTGCTTTTTCTTTTTTTCCTCCTACAAATATGTAATATGTGAATATGTGATTCTGTTCCAATCTGTTTTGTAGTTTTTTTTTGCACAATCCGCAAGCATTGCCACTTTTCATTTCACTGCACATCTCGTATGCATATGTGACGAATAAATTTGACTTGACTAGATGGGGATTGGTTGGTTCTGCGGTCGAGGAAGAAACGGAAGGCTTTAAGACCCTCCTGGTGGGGGATGGAGGTGTGGAGTGACTGGACATCCATGTGAAGATGAGGGAATGAGGGCCTGAAAAACGGAAGCCATGGAGGAGACGAAGAGTGTGTGAGGTGTCTTGGACATAGGTAGTCCTTAAGAATAAGGAGTAAGCCATTTAGAATGGAGACGAGGAAACACGTTTTCTCTCAGAGAGTGGTGAGACTGTGGAATTCTCTGCCTCAGAGGGTGGTGGAGGCAGGTTCTCTGGATGCTTTCAAGAGAGAGCTAGATAGGGCTCTTAAAAATAGAAGAGTAAGGGGATATGGGGAGAAGGCAGGAACAGGGTACTGATTTGGGATGATCAGCCATGATCACGTTGAATGGTGGTGCTGGCTCAAAGGGCCGAATGGCCTGTTCCTGCACCTATTTTCTATTATAGGGAGGGATTTGACCAGAGGGGATAGGATGGGGTCGAGGTATGTGGAAATAAGTTTGGTGGGACAAGAACACGCAGAAACAATGGGTCTGCCAGGACAGCCAGGTTTGTGGATTTTGGGGAGAAGGTAAAATCGGGCGTGCGGGGCTGGGGAACGAGGCTTGGGAGGGCAGGGAGCCAGAAGTGATGAAGCCAGTGATAGTGTTAGAGATAATGTCCTGGTGTTCGTCTGTGGGGTCATGGTCCAAGGATATGTAAGAAGAGGTGTCTGAGAGTTGGCGCCTGGCCTCAGACCGGTAGAGGTCAGCGCGCCAGACTACCTCAGCACCTCCCACGTCGGCAGGTTTGATAGACATAGAAACATAGAAAATAGGTGCAGGAGTAGGCCATTCGGCCCTTCGAGCCTGCACCGCCATTCAATGTGATCATGGCTGATCATCCAACTCAGTATCCCGTACCTGCCTTCTCTCCATACCCCCTGATCCCTTTAGCCACAAGTGCCACATCTAACGCCCTCTTAAATATAGCCAATGAACTGGCCTCAACTACCTTCTGTGGCAGAGAATTCCAGAGACTCACCACTCTCTGTGTAAAGAATGTTTTCCTCATTTCGGTCCTAAAGGAATTCCCCCTTATCCTTAGACTGTGACCCCTTGTTCTGGACTCCCCCAACATCGGGAACAATCTTCCAGCATCTAGCTTGTCCAACCCCTTAAGAATTTTGTAGGTTTCTATAAGATCCCCCCTCAATCTTCTAAATTCCATCGAGTACAAACCGAGTCTATCCAATCTTTCCTCATATGAAAGTCCTGACATCCCAGGAATCAGTCTGGTGAATCTTCTCTGTACCCCCTCTATGGCAAGGATGTCTTTCCTCAGATTTGGAGACCAAAACTGTACGCAGTACTCCAGGTGTGGCCTCACCAAAACCCTGTACAACTGCAGTAGAACCTCCCTGCTCCTATACTCAAATCCTTTCGCTATGAATGCTAACATACCATTTGCTTTCTTCACTGCCTGCTGCACCTGCATGCCTACTTTCAATGACTGGTGTACCATGACACCCAGGTCTCGTTGCATCTCCCCCTTACCTAATCTGCCACCATTCAGATAATAGTCTACCCTCATGTTTTTGCCACCAAAGTGGATAACCTCACATTTATCCACATTGTACTGCATCTGCCATGCATCTGCCCATTCACTCAGCCTATCCAAATCACCCTGCAGCCTCCAAGCATCCTCCTCACACCTAACTATACCCCCCAGCTTGGTATCATCTGCAAATTTGGAGATGTTGCATTGAATTCCCTCGTCCAAATCATTAATATATATTGTAAATAGCTGGGGTCCCAGCACTGAGCCTTGCGGCACCCCACTAGTCACTGCCTGCCATTCTGAAAAGGACCCGTTTACTCCTACCCTTTGCCTCCTGTCTGCTAGCCAGTTCTCTATCCACATCAATACTGAACCCCCAATACCGTGTGCTTTAAGTTTGTATGCTAATCTCTTATGCGGGACCTTGTCGAAAGCCTTCTGAAAGTCTAGATATAACACATCCACTGGTTCTCCCTTATCCACTCTACTAGTTACGTCCTCGAAAAATTCTATCAGATTTGTCAGACATGATTTACCTTTCGTAAATCCATGCTGACTTTGTCCAATGATTTCACCACTTTCCAAATGCGCTGCTATCCCATCTTTAATAACTGACTCTAGCAGTTTCCCCACTACCGATGTTAGACTAACTGGTCTGTAATTCCCCGCTTTCTCTCTCCCTCCTTTTTTAAAAAGTGGGGTTACATTAGCTACCCTCCAATCCTCAGGAACTACTCCAGAATCTAAGGAATTTTGAAAAATTATCACTAATGCATCCACTATTTCTGTGGCTACCTCCTTGAGTACTCTGGGATGCAGACTATCTGGCCCTGGGGATTTATCGGCCTTCAATCCGTTCAATTTACCCAACACCACCTCCCGGCTAACCTGGATTTCACTCAGTTCCTCCATCTTATTTGACCCCCGTTCCACTGCTATTTCCGGCAGATTATTTATGTCTTCCTTAGTGAAGACAGAACCAAAGTAGTTATTCAATTGGTCTGCCATGTCCTTGTTCCCCATGATCAATTCACCTGTTTCTGACTGCAAGGGACCAACATTTGTTTTAACTAGTCTCTTTCTCTTTACATATCTATAAAAACTTTTGCAGTCAGTTTTTATGTTCCCTGCCAGTTTCCTTTCATAATCTATTTTCCCTTTCCTAATTAAGCCCTTTGTCCTCCTCTGCTGGATTCTGAATTTCTCCCAGTCCTCCGGTAGGCTGCTTTTTCTGGCAAATTTGTATGCCTCATCTTTTGTTTTTATACTATCCCTGATTTCCCTTGTTATCCATGGATGCACCACCTTCCCCGATTTATTCTTTTGCCAAACTGGTATGAACAACTTTTGTACTTCATCCATGCAGTCTTTAAATACCTTCCATTGCACATCCACTGTCAACCCTTTAAGAATCACCTGCCAGTCTATCTTGGCCAATTCACATCTCATACCTTCAAAGTTACCTTTGTTCAAGTTCAGAACCCTTGTTTCTGACTTAATTTTGTCACTCTCCATCCTAATGAAGAACTCAACCATATTATGGTCACTCTTGCCCAAGGGGCCACGCACAACAAGACTGCTAACTAACCCTTCCTCATTACTCAATACCCAGTCTAGAATAGCCTGCTCTCTCGTTGGTTCCTCCACATGTTGGTTGAGAAAACTATCCCGCATACATTCCAGGAAATCCTCTTCCTCAGCACCCCTGCCAATTTGATTCACCCAATCTACATGCAGATTGAAGTCACCCATTATAACCGTGTTACCCTTGTTGCACGCATTTCTAATTTCCTGTTTGATGCCATCCCCAACTCCAATACTACTGTTAGGTGGCCTGTACACAGTTCCCACTAGCGTTTTCTGCCCCTTAGAGTTTCGCAGCTCTACCCATATCGATTCCACATCCTCCACGCTAATGTCCTTCCTTTCTATTGCATTAATCTCCTCTCTCACCAGCAACGCTACCCCACCTCCTTTTCCTTTTCGTCTATCCCTCCTGAATATTGAATATCCCTGGATGTTCAGCTCCCAGCCTTGGTCATCCTGGAGCCAAGTCTCCGTGATTCCAACTATAGCATAGTCATTAATCGCTATCTGCACCTTCAACTCATCCACCTTATTACGAATGCTCCTCGCATTGAGACACAAAGCCTTCAGGCTTGTTTTTACAACACTCTTACTCCTTATACAATTATGTTGACAAGTGGCCCCTTTCACATCGATCCCTATTACACTTGGCCATACTCTCCTATCCCTTTGTGAGCTTTCTTCCCCGTTAATTCTGGGGTCATTAACCATCGCTTTACTCTCTTTCCCTCTAACTCCGTCCTCGACTATCCCATTTGATACCCCACCCCCCTTATTCAGTTTAAAACCATCCGTGTAGCAGTGGCAAACCTGCCGGCCAGAATGCTGGTCCCCCACCTGTTAAGATGCAATCCGTCCCTTTTGTACAGTTCCCCCTTACTATAAATAAAATCCCAGTGATCTAAGAATCTAAATCCCTGCCCCCTGCACCAGTTCCTCAGCCACACATTCAGGTCCCATATCTCCCTGTTCCTGCTCTCGCCAGCACGAGGAACTGGAAGCAAACCGGAGATAACAACCCTGGAAGTCCTGCTTTTCAGCATTTTTCCGAGCTCTCTGAAGTCCCGCTGCAAAAAATTCATCTCCTTCTTTCCAACATCATTTGTGCCAACATGCACGACCACTTCCGGCTGGTCACCTTCGCCCTTGAGGATTGTCTGCACTCTGTCCGTAACATCCTGGATCCTGGCACCAGGAAGGCAGCACACCATCCTGGAATCCCGTCTGTTGCCGCAAAAACCCCTGTCCGTACCTCTCACAATGGAGTCTCCAACTACAATGGCGTTGCCCGACTTTGGCCTCTGTGGGTTTGGCTCATCAGCCCTTTTTGTTTGGCAAGCCAGTCCGCCGCTCAGTGGGATACCGTCTTCTGTCCCGGCAGCTTCCACGTGGGTGAACCTGTTCACAAGAGGTACAACACCCGGGGACCTTTGCATCCCATGTTTTCCTCCCTTTCTCACCGTCACCCACCTTCTCTCTTCTAGTGCCTTGGGTGTAACAATCTCACTGAAGGACTTGTCGAGAAACGACTCAGTTTCTCGAATGAACCTGAGGTCATCCACTTGTTTCTCCAGTTCCCCAACACGGTCCTTCAGGAGCTGTACCTGGATGCACTTCTCACATTTGTAGCATCCAGAGGCACCAGCAGTGTCCTTGACCTCCCACATACTGCAAGCATCACACTGCATCAGCTTGCTTGACATCTTCTTTTGCCTCGGTCTCGCCCTATCCAGTATTTTGCGCAGCCTCCTCGCCGAAGACTCTCGAGCCAAAGACTCACACTTTACTCACAGGGCACTTCCCTCACAAGGCCGCTCCCCAAGAGCTGCCTTGCTTATATTGACTGTTCAATTGCCTAATTTACAAACCAAATTCCTCAGTTTTGAGGAACTGCTTTCCCCCTCTGACTCACTGAGAACTCTCCTCCCACTTGGGCTAGAGCCAATCAGTGCTTTCTCCTGCTTCTCTTTGTTGCTGTTGCTTCAAAATCCACGGGAAGACTGAGTGAACTGAGTTGATCATCCAGTCTGGGTTGTTGCAGAGTGAGCGGACAGTTTAAAATAAAAAGGTCCAAAGCAGGTAGATGGCCATGAGGGGGAGTCCAAGAGGAGGGGGTCCTTTGGAGACGGGAGAAGGATTCTCACTTGGGGGTGAGGAATCCTTCCCATGGAAAAACGCTTGAATGCGGAGGCGACGGAAGAAGACTCCACGTCGTGGTGGACAGACCGTTCGGTATCAGAGAGGGGGAGGTCAGGGGGGGATGGTGAACACACGGCAAGGATGTGGGTTGGGGCTGGAGGAAGGCAGATGAGTGGACATAGGCCGAGGCGACGTCAGGTAGGGGGGTGGTCGGTGGTCAGGGAGGTATGAGGACTAGGGTGTGGGTGTGGAGTAACTGGGGTCACATGGTACAAGGCGGAAGGGGAAGACCCAGTGGAACAACCACTGAGTTACCCTGTGGTGGGGGGGGGGGGGAGCACTAGGACCCAGCACAGTCAGACCCCGTGGTGTGAGAGTCTGCAGCGTGGAAACTTCAGGCCCAGTGCTAGGACATAGAAACATAATAGGTGCAGGAGGTGGCCATTCGGCCCTTCGAGTCAGCATCACCATTCATTGCGATCATGGCTGATCGTCCCCAATCAATAACCCGTGCCTGCCTTCTCCCCATATCCCCTGATTCCACTAGCCCCTAGAGCTCTATCTAACTCGCTCAGGACTCGGGTAAGGCGACGGCTGCGGCCTGCTGGTGGGCGGTGGATGGCGAGGTGTTGGTAGAGTCAATGGTGGAGGCCCACGGGGAGTGGAATCCGGGTCAGCGGGCGAAGCGTCAGATGTCCCGGTTATTTGGCTATGTCCTTTCTACTCTCTCAGGCTCTACATGAATGGTAGACTATTCCTTTGCTTCCACAAATATTGCTTGACCAGTGAATTTCACCAACAATTTAACTTTTGTTCCAGATTTCAACATCGGCAGTCTATTATGTCTCCAACTAAAAGCAGTGTCAAATAGAACTAAGTATCAAAGTCACACCACACAGAACACCCAGTTCTTAATACCACACTCTAAAACAATTGAAGATCTTGAAGGTCAAATACGTATCCAATGGTGTAAAACTGTTCTGAACATAGCTGTCCAGGGCAACTCTCAGAACTGGTTTTTGAATAGCAGAGCTGAGGAATTTACAAGGGGCTTTCAAAGACAGGTTACAGCCTAACACTAGGAAACTAATTCAGAAAGGTCCACTTGAATTATTACTTACCTGTTTTCCTTGCAACCTCCACCTCCCCCGGCTCATCCATTGACCTTCATTCCCACTTCCAAGCTCTCGATCCTGAGTGACTCCCACCGGTGCAAAGTGTATCTGAGTGAGATAGAACATCTGGTTGAGTGGTGCTCTTGCACAATGTTAACAGAACCAACAAACTAATCATTGGCTTCAAAAAGGGGAAGTCCAGAGACAACTTGCCAGTTCTTGGTTGTCAACATCTTGGATGATTTACCCTGGGTCCAGCACATAGGTGTCATCACAAAGAAGGTGCATCAACACCTCTACTTTCTCAGAGGTTTCAAGAGATTTGTCATGTCGCCAAAAACGTCCTTAGAATCCTGACTGGATGCATCATGGTCTGGTACAGCAATTTCAACACGGGGATCCTGGCAGGCTGCAGAAAGTGGTGGACTGAGCCCAGGCCATATACATGTGGCTGTTTCAAGAAGGCATCATCTATCAACAAAGATATACACCATCTGGGCAATGCCATTTTCTTGCTGCTACCCTCAGGCAAAGGTCCAGAAGCCTGAAGTCCCACACCACCAGGTTCAGGAACAATTACTTTCCTACAACCATAAAGTTCTTAGACTTGCATAAGTTAAGTTTATATACTGTATACCCATTTGTCTTGGGCTTCCTCCATTGCCAGAGTGAGGCCGCACACAAACTGGATGACAGCACTTCATATATCCGCTTGGGTGCTTATAACCCAATGGCATGAATATTGAATTCTCCAATCTTAGGTAACTTCCAACAATCCCCCGCCCCTTTCTTCTCCCAACAACCCCCCGCCCCCTTCTTCTCCCAACAACCCCCCGCCCCTTTCTTCTCCGTCCTATTTCTCCCTTTCTACCTATATTTCTTTATGTCTTTTTTTTGCTGGTTGACAGATTGCTCTGCAGCAACATCTACTGGCCAGAGATAGACCTCCATAAATGCTCATTGGTGCTTTTAACCTTATGATCTCAGTCAGTACAGAAAGTCCCCGGGTTACAACTGGGTTCCGATCCTGAGAACTGCTTGTAACTTAAATTGTTTGTGGGTCAGAAACAAACAGAAATAGCTATGAGCGAAGAACAAGAGGTGGGAGAAGAGCAGCAGTCAGTCGGCCGTCCTCACTCAGTGAGTGGGCAGATGAGAACTACCTCTGCTTTGCTTGACCCAGCCCTGATTGTTGTGGCTCAAGGCAGTGGGGAGAAAAGGGGGAGTGAAGGCACGAGAAACTGCCCAGTTCCCAACCAGCAGAAGATGCATGCAGCCATAGGCAAATACATCCCCATCCAGTCTCCCACAAGCTTGTTTATATGTACGGACTGTCCATAGGTTGGTTTTGTAACCTGAGAAGCGCTTCGAATTTGCATTGTTTAGAAGTTGTTATTTATCTTTGGATATTTCTTGTCAAATTGATATCTAAAGACATGAGAGGTGCCACAGGTAAAGATTGACAACTAGATGATCCCTGAAGACATGTTGCAGTAAAATTAATAAAATTAAAGTGACCAAATCATATTAAAGTTGCGTACAAATCATTTTAAAGGGGTAATTTTAAATCCTTAATTAATAACTCTCAGTAGAGTAACAAATAATAGAAAAAGCAGGGATTTACACAATAAAGGAACCAGCATCTGTGGAGGAGATAAAAGAACATTGACCCGATGGTGAGGTGACATCTCTAGCCCGCTGATGGCCAGTAGAGAGGCGAGGGTCGGCGGAGTCGCTGGTGGAGGCCCGTGGGGGGGCTGGAGTAGAGATAAGGGTCGGCGGCAGCAGCATCAGTGGCCCCGGGGAGACAGTGAAGGTCGGTGACAGCATTGGTGGCCCCGGGGTGGTGGTGACAACAGCGTGGTGGCCCCAGGGTGGCGGTGAGAGTCGACAGTGGCGGCAGTTTCAGTGGTCCGGGCCTGGGTTTGGCTGGGAAGGCGGTGAGGGTCAGAGAGGTGGTGGATGTTGTTGCTGCTCCTCGTGGTGGCCATCTCGGCCTTGTGGTGGCCGGGCAGGCGGCGCCGCGGTCTAGCGGTGGAGCTCCGGGCCTGCGGGTGGTCAAGTCGAGGAGTGTCGGTGGAGGGACTGGTCTGGAGGCAGGCAAGCTTCTGTCCAGGTATGCAAGGAATCGTTTGTTGAGGGTGTGGGTCTGGCATCGAATGAAGTAGAGTTGTGGTCCATTGCAGGTTTGCGTGAGTCTGTAAGTGGGTGCGTGAGTGAGTGAGTGGGTGAGTGAGCGAGTGGGTGAGTGAATGGGTGTGTCAGTGAGTGACTGAGTGAGTGGATGAGTGAGTGGGTGCGTATGCGTGTGAGCGTGAGCGTGAGCGTGTGTGTAAAGGCCCAGAGCTGAGAGAGAGTCAGGGTGAGGTGGTGCCGTGCCAGCTTTTTGTTTACTTGCTTGATAATTATACTTTACCGTCTTTTTCTTTACTTGCTTGACAATTATATTTCACGATAATTAGTGAGTGCAACTGTTAATATTGGCCGAATTAGAGTTATTATAAAATGGGGGGTCTTTGCATTTGCAAGGCCTGCTTAGTCTTTTTCTGTGAAAAGCTACAAGCTGTGAGCCAGTGCCAGAAAGTGTAGGTCCTAGATTGATATGTCAGATAAGGTGAGGTCCCGATGTCCTATCCATTGTTAAAATGTATGAGGACTTTGCAAGGTATTGCAAATGCATGATCAGGATTGGCCAGCTGCAGAAAGGTTGTAACTACTGTTAATAATGTTGCAAGGTGTTTATACTGCTGCTTGATGATTGGCTGAAGTGTGAAACCTTGTTTGCTTGTTTATATTACTTGGGAAAATGTTGCATTACTTGGTCAACTGACTTCCTTCCAGAAGCTTCTGTAGAAACATTGTAATGGGGTACTTTCTAATTGGTTTAGGGAGCTATCAATAATCATACCATGTGATCGATATTTGTGATTGCTTTTTAGGGGTTGCCACCCCCATGTAGTTCTGTCCCACAGGGTCCGATGACCAATAAAAAGTGATCCCCACTAGGATTGTTGTCTATCCTCTGGAGGGGTGCTTGGGACTGTGTAACCTTTTGGAGGTGTCTGCTCGCACGAGGCTGAATGGCTTGAACAAGCAGAGGCGAGGATCGGACCAGCGGTGGTTAGGTATTGTATAGGGAGTTTGTTATTATTTCAAATAATAAAGTTTAGCGTTCCAAAGCTTGATTCAGTGTTTTACCGAACTAGACTAAGGGGGGGTTAGCTCTAGGAGCATAATTATACAACCATGTAATATTTTGTCATATTATTAAATGAAGTATTATATTATTGTACTAGTTATACACTGGAATGTAGTGATAGGCTATAATCTTGATTGACACTCTTGGGAGACTAGCCTGACCCCCTCCCCCCCCAAAGCAAAACCTGAAATGACGCCCCTGTTTGACAGCTCCGGCACCTAAAAACTTAGCATTGCAACACTGCCAATACATAGCTTCCCTCTCTATTGGCACTACCTGATCTGCTAAGCATTTCCAGCATTTTCTGATCGCTGCACATTATATTCTCAGACCTTTCCTGCTCTGCGGCCGTAAAAAGCCAGTTCGGTATTCCAAAAAACGCAAGGAATCATGGGATTTTTCAAAGGCCATTCGAGAGCGGCGGAGTAATGGCGAGAGCCTGGTAGCGGGGGAGAGCAGGGTGTAACGGCGAGCGAGAGGGGGCAGATGCGAGTGGGAGACGGGAGAGACGGTGAGAGGTGGGGGAGAGAGGTTTCAGTTAGAAATACAACCACTGGTAAAGCCATGGTTCGTTGCTTCTAGGAGAGTCAAGAAAATGTCCTCAATCGCGAGAATGCAACCAGAACCCCCTCGTCTCGACTGCGCTGGAGATTTCCGCGGGCGCAAGGAGCAAATGACCTAAAGTGTGCGTTGTGAACTGAGTATTCTTACCGTCCTCGTCGTACACCAGTGTTTTGTGATAGTGGTTGGATCCTGGGATCGAGGAGTCAGCGGCCGGCAGGTGAGCGGGCCGCGGTAGCTGGTGCTTCTCCGCTCGCCGCTGGAAGAACTGACACTTCTACTCCCCGGGTCGAGCACTGCCTCCTCGACCCTGCTGCTCGCCAGCGGCAGACTAGGATTCCAGAGCATCGCCAATGTCTCACATCACCTGCTGATCCCCCGCTGCCTGTCCGGATAATGTGACCGACATTGGTTGAGCTGAAACTGGCATCCAACCACTCTCACAAAAGGCCGGTGTACGACGAGGACGTTAAGAACACTCAGTTCACTCAACGCCATCTTTAGGTAATTTGTTCTTTGCGCCAGTGGAAATCCCCACTCCCATCCATCCCAACCATGGCGCAACCACGGCGCAAACGTCTAATGTGTTGGAAGTCTGAAGGAGGGTCTTCTATCTAGAGGTCTGCAGACCAGAGTGTTGGCCCAGGACCGCAGCCAGCAAGGAGGGGAGGTGCCGGCCCCAGCTCGACTCTGCCCTCGGACGGGACACTCTGGAGGTGATGGGGACAGGATAGAGATGAGACGCAGGTCCGTACCTATGCTGCGCCACGGCCGCCGCGAGTGTTTAGACCGAGCGACCTATGTCCTGTGCATGCGCAGTCGGAATACCAAACTGGCTTATACCCCTGGCTTCTTAATATTCAGCATCTAATGGGTAGGCTGCACATACTGTCCACACGGTCAGCAAAAAACAGTGATTCTGGACCCAAGTAATTCTTGAGTCATCAGATGGCATTGTTTTTTAAATTATGTATGGGAGAGCATATTACACTCCAACATAGCATGTTCCCCAAGTGAGATGCCAATGGTTTGCGGCCGAATTTGCATCGAGTCACCTGTTCAACCTTCAGAAGCCACTTCTCTGCCCAGCCAATCTCACGCATGCGCACTCACGGCTCACCGGTCACGCGCGTGCGCAATTGGTTGTTCCTGCCGGTTGGAGGCCAGATCTGGGATTTGGAGACCCGGGAACTGTGGACCAAACGTTATTTTAGCAGGAACTGGCGGCCTCCCATGAAGTTCCTCGAATTCAGTTCTTAAGGTTGAAAAACAGACTTATTTGGCAGGATTCGAGGAGCGCGGGCGCTTTCGGGATGGCGATGCTGTCGGAGCGTGAGTACAGGGGAGGCACGTGCGCGGAAGATGCCGGGCGGAGGGGTCGCGGGGAGGGAGGGTGCAACGGTCGGGGCGCGGGAGCAACGGTCGGGGCGCGGGTGTCCGTCGGCCTTCTGTGCCTGTCGGCCACATCGCAGTATTTCGGCTGCCGGTATCTGCAGTCGTATGTGTTTCCGCCACGGAGTGAAGCCAAGGTGCCACTATGAATGGGGGGTAACACAAAAAGCTGGAGAAACTCAGCGGGTGCAGCAGCATCTAAGGAGCGAAGGAGATAGGCGACGTTTCGGGTCGAGACCCTTCTTCAGACTGGTCAGGGATCAGGGAAACGAGAGATATAAACAGTGATGTGGAGAGATAAGGAACAATGAGTGAAAGATATGCAAAAAAGTATTGGTGATAAAGGAAGCAGGCCATTGTAAGCTGTTTGTGGTGTGAAAATGAGAAGCTAGTGCGACTGTGTGGGGGGGGGTGGGGGGGGGTGGGGGGGGGGTGGGGGGGGGGTGGGGGGGGGTGGGTGGGGGGGGGGGGGGGGGGGGGAGAGATGGAGAAGGAATGTCAGGGCCAGAGGGCTGAGGGAGAGGTGGGGGGGGGAGGCAGTCTGGGTTAACAGAATTGAGAAAATTCAATGTTTAAGCCCAGAGGATGCAGACTCCCCAAGCGGAATATGAGATGCTGTTCCTCCAACTTGCGGTGTTGGTCACTCTGGCCGTGGAGGAGGCCCAGGACCGAGAGGTCGGATATGGAGTGGGAGGGGGAGTTGAAGTGCTGAGCCACCGGGAGGTCGGGTTGGTTATTGCGGACCGAGCGGAGGTGTTCGGCGAAACGATCGCCCAGCCTCCGCTTTGTCTCACCGATGTAGATCAGCTGGCATCTGGAGCAACGGATGCAGTAGATGAGGTTGGAGGAGGTGCAGGTGAACCTCTATCGGACTTGGAATGACTGCTTGGGTCCCTGAAAGGAGTGGATGGGGGAGGTGAAGGGACAAGTGTAGCATCTCTTGCGGTTGCAAGGGAAAGTGCCCGGGGAAGGAGTGGAGCGGGAGGGAAGGGAAGAATTGACGAGGGAGTTGCGGAGGGAGCGGTCTTTGCGGAAGGCAGACGGGGGGAGATGGAAGATGTGGCGAGTGGAGGGGTCACGTTGGAGGTGACGAAACTGGCGGAGGACTATCTGTTGTATGCGCTGGCTGGTGGGGTGAAAGGTGAGGACCAGGGGGACTCGGCCCTTGTTGTGAGTGGGGGAATGGGGAGAGAGGGCAGTGTTGCGGGGTATGGAGGAGACCCTGGTGCGAGCCTCATCTATAGTGGGGGAGGGGAAACCCCGTTCTCTGAAAAACGAGGACATTTGCGATGACCTGGTGTGGAACACGTCATCCTGGGAGCAGATGCGGCGTAGATGGAGGAATAGGGGATGGAGTCCTTACAGGAAGCAGGGTGGGAGGAAGAGTAGTCCAGGTAGCTGTGGGACTACCCCCGACCTTTACCTCCGTTACATTGACGACTGCTTTGGTGTCACCTCCTGCACCCACGCAGAACTGACTGACTTCATCCATTTCACCACCAACTTCCATCCGG